>DWLR01006375.1:0-10112 GCA_018246295.1 Papilio alexanor hazarajatica
TCCTTAATATTTAATCTTAATTACTTAATACATATATATAATTACTTTAAACTATTTATATATAGTTTAAAATGAATCTGTTTTTACACGCATTATGTACTTTTTCATGACAGAAAATGTGGCTTTTTTATGGCATCAATGAACGGGCATCATCAGATCATTGATGTTTAGTGACATCGTTGCATCGTTGATTAAAAATGAAGCAAACCCCGATCAAGTTTAGCACCTGATTTATTTAAATATTTATTAAAAATATAAACAACGCAAAAAAAAATCTATTGTCCAGTGTCATTCAACCTAATTGTTTTGACGTCATCTTAGTAGTGCAATAAGAGGCTTGCACATCTATTGTGTTTCATACGACATTAATAATTATTAACATCTAATTTCCTTCCTTCTTTTAATAATTATTACATCGAACAAACACAAGTTCTCAGTGAGCGCATAAGATTAAGAAACAGGCATGTTTTTCTTGCTTACATCTTAGTTTAAAACTACTGGTGCCATTAAATTTTGTGGGGTGACAATTATCTGAATATTTAATATTTTTCCTTTATTTAATATTACACGATTTTACAAGAGAAAATGAAAGTCCTACCCAAAGAACTATTATCATCTATTATCAGAATAAATCTTTTTTGATATCATCAAGTTGGACTCAGAATATCGACTTGTTTTAAAAACAAACTGATTTGAGAGATTTTTATATGTTTTATAATCAAGGAAATATTCAAAAGTTACGTACAATAAAAATAATGATTTTTTTATGTCGGAGGCCAAGGTCTACTTTGATCGCTGCACCATTCTAGTTTATATTTTTTATCATTGATATTTCAATGTACTTTTATATTGCACGTTGTACGAATAAGTAACGTTAAAAATAAGCTTCGAACGACGTTGATTGGGTCTTACTCCCAACCCCACTAGAGACAAGGGACACGCAATATCTCATTAACGTAATGAGATAAAAACGCCTGTGACAGACGATTGGCTTTGATAATGGTATAATATTTATATATATATAATGTTAGTAATATTTTTTTACTTAATGAAACCACTTCAATAACAAAATGAATAGAGTAGTACTCGTATAATATTTTATTTTTGATTCTCACCAAATTATAATTATGTGCTATAAGTGACTCAAGCACAATTTAACCGAGTTAAAATGTTTAAGTATATTGTAAGTATGTCATTTATTTTTACAGGCGCCACAGTTGATCAGCTTTAATGATGGTAAATTGGGCGTAAACTTCGCAGGCTACCACGCCGCAGTTGGACTTGGTGGTTTATTAGGTAACAGTTTCTTATTAAACAAATCATAAAACAAGCATAGACATAGCACAATTTATACAATTTGAGTTTTTATCCTACACAAAAAATTCATCGAAGTTCCTATCGACTTGATGGCTATGCACACATACGATTTATTTATAAAATAAAATTATCGGCATAGTAAAGAACAATCACTAATAATTGACTCAACCAATACCAATTAGCATTTTTCTGCAAAATCTAAAAATACTTTTAGTGACCCATGTATCATCTGGTGAAAAAAATTTATCAAAAGATATTACAGGTAACAATTATGTGATTGTGAAGTCGAAGCGCGGATATGGTTAAGGGGACGTATTATGGACTAACGTGCATGAGGTCTTGGGTTCGAATCCCGGCCGCCACGCGACTATTGTTGCTTACCATATATTATGTGCTAGGAGCACACAAGCGTTTAGCTTAGGTGGAATGGTAAAAGAAAATAGGTAATATGAACAATTATTGATATGAATTAATCGATACATATTAGTTGATAATCCTAATTTATTAGCACAATAAAACTAGTTATTGACTTAATGAAGATAGTGATCAAACGTTAACATGGCGTGTTGGTAACATCAGCATGATATGCGTGCACAAGCTTGTCAGATGTTCTAATTTAATCAGTGTTAATAGACATTTGTTGTGTATACAGATCTGATAAAAAGCGGATGGATATCTGTAAATGTTTCGTCCATCTTAGTTACGTGAGAACATAAAGATTTTTTGTTCATTAGAATTCAAAAAAGTAAAATTTATTAACATAAATCTGTTGTACTTTGACCACCTGGCCAAGCCTCGAAAACGGAAGTCGCACGTCCATTCACTCGGCTTTTAGTTCCTGTTCCTTAATTCAAGATTTAAGATAAGAATTAAAATATTAATTCAAGTTTAATTATTATAATAACCTTGTAAAATATGTTGTTGTTCAATAAAATTCAGGTTACTTATCTACTTTATAATTTATAAATTTTCCATTACACAAACTGATACTGAGCTAGAAATGAATGAGGTTTCTCTGTGTTGTTTATTATCAGGTTAAATTAACAGGATTAAAATACATTGCACCATTGCTATTATATATTATATAGTATATTATTAGTTACTCGTATTTATTTTACGTCTGTGGTGCACCACACATGACATGCATGTGACATGCATGTCAATTGTCTATTTGTTGTAGCGGTATATGTCTTTAGATTTTATATTTAAGCATTTATGATTCAAACTTAGCAAAAATATGAACTGATAATTTACATAACTTCAAATGTGTCTGAAAATCTAACCAAGGATATGTTTAATTACTTTACCAGCACTAACCAGCTACCACCAATAACTTAAAAATCGTATTTTTCCCCGGAGTGTCATAGGGGCATACAGTCAGTGGGATTATTTTTTTTTAAATTAACTTCTCGTATTTTATTGGAATATCTTGATGTATTTCCAATGACTGCTTGGAAAACTTACCTTTACCTAAAATAAAAAAGTAAGGTATTAATAAGTATTAAATACTGTTGATTGACAAATATTAAAAAATAATGTCTTATAATACTTAGTCATATAATATTAACAAAGAACATATACTTGCAATAAAAGTATTACTCAAAAAAAAAAACTAACGAAATAAATAACTTCCGAAGGAAATGGTGCCTCTGGTGGACTTTTCGCTGAAGCTGGAACTCCTCATGGTCAGTCCGCAAAGGCAGGTCTAGGAGGTGCTGTTGATGCTAATGGTGGAACTTCAGGTAACTAAGGTGTTAACAATTATTTTTGTAATATTTTCAACTCGTTATCTTTATCCCTAAAGTACAATCAATCATAAGACTAATATTTAATTTTTTTGTTTATCAAGATTGATTTATCAAGACTCCAAGGAACATCTCTAAATAGTTGTGTTCTTATAAATTCTCAAGATTTTTTGATAGAAAATTTAAATATGGTCTTTTTCAGCTTCCGCAGAGTTCTATTCCGAAGATTTCGCTCGATGTATAAAAAGATATGTAAACTGTAAATTAATACAAATATTTTAATAGGCGGCCTGTATGCTGGAGCAACTGCAGGTGGAAACATTAAAGCAGGAGCAGGTCTGGCAGGCGGTGTCAATGGCGGTACATCAGCTGGAACTGGCTTTGCAACAGCACAAGCTGGAAATCGCTATTCCTCATCTACTCTGGTAGGTGTTGACGGAATAGAAAGAAGACGGCAAGAAAGGCTAAGGCGAAAACAATTAAAGCAACAGAGACACGAACAAGAAAAGAAGCTTTTGTCAATGGCTTACTAATCGTTTCGTTGTGTATAACTAACTGGTTTGGTGAATTAACAGTGATATAGTATGTATACACGCGAAAAATATACCGTCTTTTGCACCCAGTTTTTTTTTAAGTTTGTGTATTCAAGATTAATATGGTAAAATAAAATGGTGTGAACTTATTTGTTTGTTGTTTACTTCAGATGTTGTGGTTTTAACTGCTAAATAAGGTAACAATATAAATTTATAAGCATGCTTCGAACTTTTATTACTTATTCCAACTAAACAATTTTTATTATTACAAATTTCAGATTTTATGTTTATGTGCGTGATATTTCGATTACAAAAAAGTCAGTGTTAGTCTTAATAAATATCCTTAGTTTCAGACTGGAAACAATGCTCTTCCTTCAACTGGAAACGTAGGACAAGACGAAAATAATGCGTTTCCTACAAAAAACATCGCAACAAATGAATTGATACCACCAGCGGGTTCATATAAATTAAAGGTTAAAAACTCGGGTGTGCTAACAAACGACAATGCGAATGTTAGTCCTAATCAAGAAGTAAGACATTTTGAGATTTCATTTACTACAGGACTTGTGTGTGTGTCTTCTGAATTATTGTATTTTATTTGGCTATCGTTCGTTGCTACTCTAGATTCATTCTTCTCAAAATTTTAGGTAAAACGATTTTTGAACTTCACAAAATGAGTCAAGAGTTAGTAGCTCCCGTTCGGTAATTTTACTAGGATACGACGTATTCTGTAAGTCAGAATTGCCTCAACATTTGAACCAACGCCTTGGTCTACCGCCAGAGCGTTGGGTCAAATATTCTGCCAGCGGTGATGTCGCGTTAGAACGCTACGCTATCGCCATACCCATCTGCAATTACTAATCCAAAATATTTTCATTATGTTAAATCTTAATTTTTCATAGTTGAAAAACTTGGCTAACTTTAATTATAAAATCAACCATAATTTGTGGTATAAACTTAATCGTAAAACATATGTTCTGCTTGTTTTCCCTTACATTAAATTAAAACTTAAAAAAACTTATTTACAGATCGGTGGTTTTATTGGCGCTTCAATCGAAAGTGGAACTGATTCGACTCAATCAGTACAAAAACGTATTGATATTGAAAGTGAGCAAGTTAAGAAAGATTTCAACACTCAATCTGGTCAGACAGTTGATCAAGTAACTTATAGAAAGGAAGTCAATATTCAGAAGAATCCAACTTTTTTCGAGGATATTTTTAATGTAAGCCTAAACATCATATTTTCGACGAAAATTCTATTTTTTTTATCAAACATAATATCTGACCACTCTTTCAGATACCTATTGCAGCACTTACGGCTGTAAGAACCTTCTTGACAAATACAGCAGGAAATACTAGTATATCCGTGCAAAAGTCAGGCTCAGTACAAGCAGGTATATATCTTTTATTACATTTACATTGAACTTGCTAAAAATAGTCTCTGCAAATATTTAAAGCTACACGTAGTAGAACCACACATGGACACAAGCTGTTGTGCTAACGGCTTCCCCGTATACATTTCCAAACCGATAGAAAATACAAACGATAGGAACTCCTCTGAGATCTTCTTGTTCTCTTTTAGTAGAAAGGATGGTTGTGAATCCATATCGTTTTTATTTATTGAAGTTATTTTTGGTTAGCAATCGTCACTTAACATCAAGTTAGCTACTCGCTCGTTTGCAGCATTGATATAAAAATTATTTATCTGCGTTCTTTCGATGAATAAACTGTTGACATTACACTACTGTGGTTTGCGCGATACTTCCTGACTCGTACAGCCGCGTTGCGGAATAATTTGTAACCAGCTGTGTTTCCGAACCATTACGACTTTGGCTTTTTCAAGAGGAGAGCGTACTCTTTGCTTAAAGACGCATTTACAGTTCCTCTGGTGTTGCGGATGTTTATGTGCATTGGTGATCACTTAAGATTAGGCGACTCGCTGCTATCCCCCCAGTAATGGTTAATAACGGATTGACTCCTTATTCTATTCCCATTTCCTACCCTCTCTTTTCCTCATTTTCCACCTACTTCCTTTTTAGTTCGGGGCGAATTGCTTGCCCGTATGCTTCCACAATTAAAATAATTTTAAACAAAATTCGCCAGCTTTATCACTTACCACTTCTCGTTACATAGCAGCATACTTAATTGAACATTAATTTCATTTTATTTGCAGATTTCAACAGCATGTTATTCCAATTAATATTATTTCATAAATGGTGAATTACTGGTACCAAATTATATATCTAAAAGCTTACATAACATGAAAATAATTAATTCATTTAAATTTTCTTCAGAAACAGATTTAATAACACCAAAACACGCCTCATCATCCGCATCAGTTAAATCATCCGACACGCATATCTCGGTAAAGACACCGAATGCGTCTCAATTGCTCGATGACATATTAGCAGTAAGTTCATATTCCATCGCTTATAATGGTGTTATGCATATTAAATCAATTTCATTATCAATTCGAAACCGTAGAAACTAAATTTATTCATTAAACTTAGTAACTTCATACTTAATTACAATTCTAACTCTCGTAAGTTTAATGTTATTGTTCAATATTAGAATACGCAAACCTTGCTTACTGAAACCTTAGAACTTCGACCTTAAAACTTAGAAATACACATTGCATAAGCCTTTACATACGATGGTTATGTCTACCTACGGTTTCTCCATATATTACTACGGAACGACAGAGGTATTTTAAAAATTAAAAACATTAAAAAATAGAAGAATTAAAAAAAACAGGCAAAAAACGTGCATTCTCTCTTGTGTTTTCGATTTTCAAATGCGAAGGTGATCACTAAACAATTGTTTGGTGATCACCTTCGCATTTGAAAATAGGCGAATAGCTGCTCGTTTGATTTATTAATTACCTAAGTCTAAGTACACTGATTACTGAGTCCTACGTTACTAGCATTTTTATTTCCAGTACATCTAGTTTAGTGTCGATTAATTACTAATTTCAACGATATACTCGTATATTATGTTTATTTCATTATTTTATGTACTCTTACTTATTATTGTATATAGTATTATATATTTATTGTCGATTTATGTATAACTAATGATATTCCTTTCTAGATACCCATTAATACACTTGGAGCGGTTAACAAATTCTTAGACAACAACGTTCCTGTAAGAAAAAGGGTAAGGAAATTCGTAAAGCGTAATATTTAGACACAAGATTTTCCGAATTCTACGAGCATCTACACTCCACTGAAAACGAAATGCAAGAATATCTTAATTCATAATCACGAAATTGTAAATTAAGATTTTCAGAATCAAAAGTTTTGTCAAACATTACGACCATAAAAGCTAATTAAATTCACTTCCATGACGCTATTAAAATATAGTCATTCATTTAAGCTAAGTTCCTTGATGATTTTACATTTTTTCCAACTTGACCACACAATTCTTATAATTACTATTATAATGAACACAGTTGTAAACTTCGATGAGTTACATACGGCATTAACATAAGAATTTGTGATTCCCGTGCAAAAAATTTTAACAGATTTATTTGTTATTCTTTCAACTTAATGAAAAAAAAATATTTGTAAATTGAATTAATTACAAAAGAATTTATTAAGCAGAAAAGTATTAACAAAATTTTGCTCTCAAAAATGATTCCCAATAATCCGCAATATCGCCGAGTCTATCTAGTGTGAGTCATATAACCAGTTAGGTTTGATTAGAGGAACCAGCTACCCGCTATTTCAAGATTAGACGTCATTTGTTAAGAAAAGTAAAAAACTTCGACAGACTTTACAGAAATCTTGCGTTTAGTAGCCACTTATATGTTCACATCACCATTTCCCACTATCAAGGCTTCATATATGGTAAGAAATTGCCTACATAGATGAAGGTGGCGAGGAAAAACTGATGTTGTATAAATTTTTTCGTGGGAACTTACTAGTCGACATATCGTTTAAGGGTGGGTACAAAGAAAATAATTTTAAAAATAATATTTTACAGGTTACCGTACAAAATGGAGAAATACCACAAGTTATTAGATATCCAGGCCGACATGCGAGAAGAAGAGCTCTCAAGAAAGAAATCAACGCTTCTCAGGAACAAAACAATCCAAATCTGGACAACAAAACTCAAGCAACTAACTTGAACTAAAACTTTGGAGTACAAACGTAATAACTATAAGAATTTGAATTATGTGTGGTATATTAGTATTAAAATTACTTGGTAACATTTACGGATTTCATTCCTTTATCAATTTAACTGCTACATTCAGCATTCAAGGTCATAAATATTTAGTGGGCACCGGTTTATCTACTATGTATGGACTAAACCGAGCTGCTAAGTTGACAGTCTTATTTGACCGCTGTTTATAGCGGTGACTTTGTTCAGACTGTCTATTACTTTTGTAGGAGGAAGGCGTAAAGAATAAAACACGAAGCAGAGTGACGTTGTGACTGCGAGTTTATGGAATGTTTTATTTGTTACATACTTCGGAATATATATATAAAATTGGTGGAGGGATATCGACCGGTGTGTACAAAAAAGCTTTAGATTGTCTCAAGTAGTCTTAGTTCTTACGGCAATAAATTTAACTACAAACTAACATTTCTCGGCCGGCGTTAAGGGTCGGCCGATGAAACGTTTCTGAGGGTTAGTTTTTTGTGCTATGCTCTTCGTAAACACGTAAACCAATGCGCGAACGTTAATTTTAAAGTGAATCACATGAATTTCGAATACGAGGTAAAAATCAATTTGATTCTCACATGAAATAAACAAATAAACCCTCAAGTACGTAACCAACAGGTGTAGGCCACTGCCTAATGGAAGTCCGTAGTCACATTGCGGATTTCCCTTTGACACGGTCCTAATACTCATCTCTTCTACAGTTATATAAATATATATATATGCACATGCTCGTCGATTAGGGTCATATTAATCTTAAGGCTTAATTAATGTCACCAATCTAGTTCGTATAAAATCATCTAGGGCGACGACCCCTGCCAACACTGCAATTCACTTTCTCAACAATTTTCCTGTCGATCTTCTTTCATTAATTCCTTCAACATTTTGTTAACAACATCTTAGTCGTCATCTATACGTCCATTTTTATATGTTCAATTTTTATTCGAATTTTTATTAATTTAAAAGGATATTAAAAATAAACTCAATAAATTATAATTTTTACATTCAAGATAAAGAGCTTTAAAAATGTTATTTTAATAAAAGGCGAAGTTTCATCTGAATGCAGATGTTAAGAATTTATTTGAGCTATCTTTTAAAAACGCTCTCTCGAAAAACTGTTATGTAGACTCACTTGACAGAGCGAGTGCTTTATATTTATGCAAGTTTTAAATATGAACATGTTTATTCATTTTACATTTTTGTAAACGTACTTCTTTTATTTATTTATACTTTTTTGCACACCGCAATATACATAATAATAAAATGCAACGAGAAGAAAAACGGCAAAGAAAAGGAAAGATAGATACACACTAACGAAGACATGGTTGAATAATTGGCTATCATGCTAAAAGCAATCTCTTTCAGATGGCCAAAGAGACATGCTAAGAGGAGGAGGAAAGGAAGATAGAGTGCCGAGTAAAAATAAATAAACTGTTTAAAATACACCTAAATATAGATAAAATATGAATATCAATTATTTAAAATTAAATATGAGTAAATTATAAAATGAATATGTACACACGTACATAGAAAAGTAATGAGTTATTAGTAAAGTTTTATTCCCGAATCCCAAACTAAGCATGCAACTGCAAAATCTCAAGAACTGTGAGCTCATTTTGCATAAATTGGAATAAAAAGTAATAACTAAAAAGAAGAGTACTTCGCCACCGACTTTGATATTGGGACGACATTAAAATCCGTTTTGACGACATTAAATATTTCTTTAAATTCATATCTACTATTAGCGTAAATATAAGAAATAATTACTTCGTAATATTATGAGATGTAAAAATATTTTAAGAAGACACAAAATCTGTTGTGCATTAATACATTGAAAAATTTATAAAGCAAATATCAATTGTATGTCACAGTTTGTACTATTTCAGTTACATATTTCGCGTATAAGCGTCTCAGCAATATTGTCTGTATCACGGGCCAAACATTTCGAAGACACATCCAATTTTCCGAGTAAAGTTACAAGTGGTCAGCATAATGGCTCGGTGAACGGACCCACTCGTGCGTTAGGTCCCTATTCCGGTATGTCTTGTGCTTGAATTATTATTGCTAAAGCCTAGAATTTAGCCACATTCCATGTATAATACATAGAATACGGCTAAATTCTACATCAGCAGAACGATGTCCAAAGGTCAAAATAATAATAATTTGCTGAACGTATTACGGTATTACTTCATAATCTTCATCGAAAAATGTTATTTAAAAAAACGGTGCGTTTGGGTAAGGTTATGTTAGGTATGTTTTAAATCAAATAAAAAGGACAGCACTTAACACTAGACACTCCAAAATGTCAGACTTGTTTACAAAATGTCGGACTTATTCATTATGTTATGACTTA
>DWLR01006376.1:0-10111 GCA_018246295.1 Papilio alexanor hazarajatica
CCGCGCACCCCGCGCGCGCCCGCCCCCAGGCACCCCCCGCGCCGCACCCCGCACCCCCGGCGCCCTTCGCCGGCTACGCGCCCTTCCTGCCGCACGCGCCCTACGCGTACCTTTACGGTGCCCGGCCGCAACCCCCAGCAGCGTACCCGCTGCGCGCGCGCTCCTCTTCCGGCTTCGTGCCTCCTGCGCCCGCGCCCGCGCCGCACCGATCGCCAGCGCCTGCGCCCCATGAGCAGCCGACCCCCGCGCCAGCGCTCGTGCCACCCTCCATAGAGGTAAGATGTGTTGTCACGCCTTGTAGCCGTTAATGATGTTGTTAATAAAATCTCATCTATAAAGATTGACGGGTAGAAATAATTATGTATTTGTGTGATGTTTTCAGGAGGCACCCATGTCGCCGGAACGGGGCGCGCCGGCGCCTTACTTCTATCGGGGGGCTATGATCCGGCTGGAGGACGGGTCGCTGCGACGCGTGGAGGAGATGCGCACGGAGGACTTCGTGAGCAGCGCCGGCCGCAGCGCGCACCTCGCGCTTACAAAGTGCACGCTGCTGCGCCTCGACGAGCGTGGCGACCAGCTTGCACTGACCCTTACATATGATAGGAATCGCACACAGGTCACTTAATCCTTATTTTAAGTGTCTATTTCACACTGTCTTTTTAAGAAGAGAGTTAATAGTAGAAGCCGATAAAAGAGCATATACACTTTGCATGTTCCACCACATCAATATCTGCAAGAATCACAGGAGTAACAAAGTTATCGTTTGTTTACTTTTTGAACGAAAAAAGGTGGGAGTAGATAAAGAAAATGAAGAGGAAGGGATAGGTCAGAGATGAAGCTTGTGGCGATACCTCATTAATCAGACGAAACGTAGAATTAGGTATAAATATTTTTACTTACGGCGCGTATTCCGCGATGGTAAGATATTTCCACGAACTGACCTTTTCGTGTATAATTTAACGCCGTTTTATCGCTATTAAAATTATCTAGAAACTTTTTGTTTTCTTTTTAGGTCTATTACAATAGATGACTCACGGCGTAAAAGCTCAGTAGAGACTTGTCGTAAAAACATTATTTTAATTTAACAATAACTATAATAAACCTTTTTATAGTACTTAGTAATCCATCCATTTAATCAACGACTGTTTAGTCACTAAGTAAAACGAGAAATAACCAACTGCCTTAGTGTTCTTCTTCTTTTTTTTCAGTATTTTTTTTCTTTTATTAATGATTTCTTTCTTTATTCCAGGTGGAATTAGACTGGACGGTGGATAGGCCGTTCTTTGTGTACGGAAGAGGATGGGCGTCGTGCAAGCCGGAGCGCACACTGGCGCGGTACGGGCTCAGAGTGCAGAGGTTGCAGGTCGGTGACGTCTGTGTGTCACTTGTCGCAAGGAGCCACGCGGCTACTGCAAACGGCAACACAGTTGCAAGTTGTATGGGTGCTTCTAACGTGGGAGTGACCAATTCAATTACCACCTGCCTCCCGGCTCCACCACAAACTCACCCTGAGAACCTCAGCGTGAAGGAGGACGCCCGTAAGCGACGCTGGTCCGCCCCCGACGCGAACGATGACGACCGTCCACCACTCAAGAAGCGCTGAGCGCACTATACCCAATGTCAACTTGTGAAAACTTACTTGTGCGTTCGCTCCACGGACTTTGCCTTGCTGATTGCGAGGGGATCGTGAAATTCATTAGTAATAAAGGTGAGCCAAACTCACATAACGTAGGTAAATAGATCGCCCCAGTGAAACAATCGCACGCGCATTGATTTAAATACATGAATAGGCGTTTAAAATTCCTATCCATTCAAAAAATGTTTATTTACTATTATCAACCAATAATTTCTTCGATTAAATAGGATAAAAAGTGACTATAAATTCAAATATTTAAAATTCCATTAATTTTTAATTAAGTGTTTGTAATTGTGTGTTGTAATTTTCGAGTGAGTGACACAAACCTTCAAGTCACATTACAGATCATAATATATTATATTATAGATTATAATGGACGCTAGTGTATTTAAATCAGTGATGATGCGTTTGTGCGTTCGGTAGGACAAAGTTTCCACGGCGAGCTCTGACTGTACGCTTATGTTCTCTTCGGGAACTCCAGGTGCTTATTTCTGTCGGGTGCTTCTATACGCGTTCGTGTACGATATTGTAAATAGGTTACTTAAGTCTATTGAATGTTAGACTCCATGACCAATGTTTTGTCACAAAAGTGCCGATAACTTTATACTAAGCTGAATCTATTTAAATAATTTACAACTGTCTACTTACAATCACTTAGTCTTGCAAAATTGTTTCTAATCCACTAAGAAATATGTGGATAATGATTGAAATGGGTAGTTTAAATTTAAGACTTGTAAGTAAAACCCTAATTCGGCAATTGAAAGATGAATAAATATTTTAATATCGGTTGTAATACTAAATCCTTGTTCGCATAGAGCATAAGTAGCAATATAACATGGAGTATAAAATATTTAAACGAGCACAAAATAACAACGCGTAATTTAATATCAGATCTTTAATATTAAGTTAGATATTGTGATAATTAATGAGATTTATATCGCCTTTGTACTGACAGCGGGCGACGCGTGTTCTAAACAAAGAAGTTAAGGTACAATGAATGTTAGCGAGTAATTTTGGCGTGTGCTTAAACTCCGAACTTTTGTCGATATTTGCGGGTTTCCGAATTAACCGGGTTCGTTTTCACTCGAGCAGTCCTCTCGATTCAGTTTTTCTCGAATCGATTCTTCCCTAATGGTTGTGACTGCGACATATCCTGCGCGGGTCGCGCAATAAACACATTGCAGCAGATGAGGCGGGCGTTCATTCATCAATCTTAATCAATCCGCACACGTTAGATAAAAAAATTTTTTCAGCGAGTACTTAGTGGAACCAATGGTTGACTCTTCTGAGAAACAATTTGGCATATATAATATAAATGTTGTTGAAACCTATTGTATAAAATATTAATATGTATAATGGTCATGGTTATTAGATGCCATCTCTATTGGTTTTTTGACGTCCATGTGTAATACACATAACTTTTCTATGAGAAGATGTATACATAATAAACACACCATCTGTGATATTTTGTAGGTCAGAGTAGATATGAAGTATTGCTTGGATAAACAAATATATATTTTAGAATAATAAGTGCGTTATTGGTAAGGAGTCGTATAGATACTTTATACTCGAAAACGATACGCTGGTAGCGAAACAAAAATTTAATACAAATTTAACAAATAGCAAATGTGATCAATATACATATATCGTTACGCAGATGACAAATGCATGGCCATATCAAAAATAATTCTTTTTAAATATTAAGACACATGTAGCTATGAATTATCTTTTATTTGGAATTATCTTTCATTTTTTAGGAATTAGAAAACTATTGTCTTTAATTCCCATAATTAAATTCAACTTTACTTATTTCAAATTACTTCATTTAGAGGAGGTAGCTAGATAACGTGTAATATTAAAACAAAAAGTCATCTCCCCTATGTTTTAAAATTGTCATTTCTTTGAATTTTTTTGTACGTTGTTTGTAAGAAACGTTGGTACAATTCGCCATAGCAACGCCTGAGTATTGTGATGTAAACTTGCCAAACATGGACTCCGCCAGGCCGGTGACTTGCAGCGCGGAACGGATGCGGCCCGTTACGGAGGTTGGTTTCATTGTACCGTCAACTGCTGCGTGCTCGTTGGTCATTTGTCAATGTGCGACCGCGTGGTGCGGACGCATCGACGGATAGTGTTGTAAACAAAAAAAAACGTTAATAATTTGTTGTATAATGTATGTAATTCTAGTTTTATCGTTTTTTTTTATATTATTATTTGTAATTTTAATGAAAGATCTCATTTTATTAATCGGTATTTTCTAACAAGGCGCTTTCATTAGATCATGACTAAGCCTACCTCACAAACTCTAAGACTAGTGTCTCGCGAGACGCGATCGCAAACGAGTCTAAGCAAGATCTCAATTTGATGAAAATAAACTTTTAAAAAGACTGGGACGCTTTACTGAATGTTGTGGGATAGTAGTTTCTTCGAAGATATTACTTAAATTATGAGATAGGAGCATTTATTTTGTGTACGGACGCAATCAGCTCCGCTCCGAAACGATGGACGATCGTTAAGTACAAAATTCGTGACAAAAAAGTATTATTTCCTAAAATCCAAATTCAAAAAGTATTAATTTATTTTCGCTCATAAAGGTGATTCAAATTTTTCCACGGAAGTTGTTGAAACGCAATAATAGATAAGTGATTTTTCCTTCTTTTTTTTCTATAATCTTATAATTCTTGCATCTTTGATTCGATAGTTGTTGGCGCAATCGACGTTCTTCCTTGTCTCTGATATTAAAATAGATTAAACATTACAAAAGGTATAAATTAGTTTCTTGATGACGGAAGAGCTTTTATATATATCATATATGTTTGTGTACTGTATATCTATAATACTGTATTTAAAAATTATGGCTAAATTCACTTTCTTTTGCAATGCTCATTTTGAAAGTAAGAATAATTAAAATTTCGTGTAAGTGTAATAATTTCTAAACTTTAAATAATATGCAATTAAATATTTGCAGTTAAAAATGTTTTGAAGAGAGAGAGAGAGAGATATTTCACAGTTTTCAAATTACCAATTAAAATCTTTGCTATTATGTCATTAGCATTACATTTCTCATTTTGGAAGTGAATGTCCCTATACTAACTAACATTATCTATTTGCAACGTATCAATTGGGCAACACTGGACCTTGTTTTTTACATATTCTATATTCGAAATTTGAATGATTAATGCACAGAGATTGTGGATGCGTGTAAAATTATTTGCTGTGTTCTGTGTGACCGTTATACGTGGTATGAATTTATAGCTCCATTACAATACTTTTAATAAAAGTTACGAGTAAAATACTTTTAATGTTGCCAATGTTAGGTACGGCCAGTAATGGTTTCTGTAGTCCTTAATATTAGTTTATCACCACTAACACAATATATTCTGACACAAATGATTGTGCCATCCTTACAACCCTCTAGATCACATCTAGACGGTCAATAATGTTTATGGTAAGTTATTGTATAAAATTTAACCAGTTCGAAAAATTATCTTTTGTTCATTTCTATGCTTTATCTTATCATAGATTCTGGATATCATATTAAAAACAGTCTTATTTTATAATTTTGTACGGGAAACCTTGTATATTGACATTGGTCCAAATGAATAATACTGTTTTTAAAATGTAACAACCGTAGAGAACAGAAAATGTTGTGTCATTTAATTAATAGATAAATAATTATAAAAAATTGTTATATAATTATATGACGAATATGGCAAATATATGTATATTTTATTGTATAGCGGAATGAATAATTCACATAAATGTAAATGGAAGATGTTATAGACCGAGATATGTTAAAAGTAAGTTAACTGTTTGTAAAAAGAAAGAGAAACTATGTATAATGGAATATTTGCTACTTTGTTGTTTTATTGACTATATCCTTACAGTTGAGCCACTCATTTGGCGTAGTTTGCTTAAACACACATTACATATGCTAACAAATGCACTTACGCCCGTAACCTGGAAGGGTGCACAGATGAAGGACAATGATATACATAGGTTTTTTTCAATTACAGCTTTGTATTAAAAAAAATAAACAAAAGAATTTATTTAAAAAGCAATCACAACTCGAATACTATTAAAATAAATATACAATTGTCAAAACCATTTTTATCTCGGTTTTTGCTATAGATTCTAAGGAGCCAATGAACTAAATGTTAAGTATATTAGTAGCTCATATATCAGACTTGAGGTCCAGCAAGACCTTCTCCCCGGGCTTGAAGGCCGGCATGCCGAGATAAGGGCAGGTCGCGCAGCGGAACGCATCGCCAAGGTAGCACTGAAATATTAAAAGCACCATGAGAAAGAGAACAGTAAAATAATAAGAATAGACACTCCCTAAACTGACAACAAATGAAATAACAGTAAATAATCAATCCAACACAAAACCTAAAATTTGTAAAAATATATGTTCCATGCTGATTCATCAGTTACCTTATTGTTAATTTTCTTTTACAAGAGATGGAAAAATTGAAAGTAGTATGACTTACACTTCCGCAAGAGGATTTGGGAGTGTCTTTTGTTTCTCCTCTCAACTCCTCCGCCAGGCCGCAGCTGCAGTCCGCGCAGGCTTTGCGCTTGCCAGTAGTAGCACAAACTGTAATTGCGTAATTTGAATTGAATTGAATCAAAATTATGTGAAACATTACAAAAGTAAACGACATTGTCCTTTGACTAAAAGACATTGACTTATTGTAGATGTCTATGGTAGCTCCATAGACATCTGAAATAAGCATTTGCGAGTTGCAGATGCGTTGCCTAACATTAATAGACAAAGGGGATAGACAGAAAAATATATCATCTTTCCCTTATTAAGAAAGGGTGGGAAATGGACAAAAAATTGGTCTTAGGCACCTCACTCCTCCGACGAATCGCAGAATACTACTTCTACTTCATGCCTGCCTACTGTAAGGTCGTGGGTTTTCACCGGTCGAGTGAGCCATTCGTGCAACAGCTGTTGTTGCGGATTCTACCAATGTTAAAATATCGACTCGATAATAAAGGCAATCTGTCTGGTTAAGGTGACAAGAATTCGCGAGATTGATGGGAATAGAGGCCTAATCTTTGTTGTGATCCTTGGGCGGGCCAAATGTATTGAAATCAACAGTGAACTTTCTTTGGCAACACATAGACCCTTTTGTTTCAAATTATAAAGTTAATGTATTTAATACAATCCATCGACTTACGCACATTACAGAGTAAAAAACGAAACAAGTAATTGTTTCATTATGCTATCGCTCTATGCAAAATGTATCTATTGTTGAGGCATTAAAATGGAACATTCACCAATTTCTTGTTAATAAACAGCATATTTTAATTTTGTAATCAACTTAATAAGGCACGCATTTTAAATTGGGACATTTGATATGGCTCATTAACCATCATTCATGCAGAGAATTATTGAATTACATCACCATTATGCATCAAAATCGATTAGAAGAATTACATTTAGCAATGTACTGCAAGACTTAGAAAAAAGATAGGTGGAGTAGATAATGAAAAAAAAAAAAGAAGAGGTGCGGCCTTTTTTCGAGAGAGAACGAACAAATAACAGTGGAGCGGGTTCATCAGATAACCTGAAAAGGGTAGATCAAAAAATAAGATGAGGAATTTAGGATTTGCATTTCCTGCAAATATGTTGCTTTGTGAGGTGTAAAAATTTAAGATCAATTTGCGTGACGTGAGAGGAAAAGAGGGTAGATAATAAAAAGGATTAAAATTTGACGAGTGCTCAATATTTTGGTAAATATTTAAAATACATAGACATACATAGTATTTAGACTACTAGGCCACTCGGCTATGGAAATCGATAAATAGATTAACTTGAGTAATACTTTATTTTTAAGTTTTAAAATGGAACTGGATAGTACATTTATATATACATATATATATTCTGTATATATATAAAAAAAAGCAAAGTCTACTCAGCTCTTTTAGGAATATTTTCAAAGACAACTTTGACCATGCTTAGTGATTATGAGCTTAGGCCTCGTACGCACTGCGCGGCCAGCAGAAACACGGCCCATGAACGCAACTGCGCCCTTACAATAACGTGCAACCGCAAACTATCACGATTTTAATAGTGATTATAGCAAGCATGCGGCTAGCGCAAAGCGCTACCAGCGAATGGAGCAATCGTCCAGAAACCGTATCGTAGTGATTTGAAACTGTTTTCAAATATTATTGATTGCGACTTATAGGACGGCGTGTTCTGGCTAACCACATAATTCGTATGGGACCTCAATGTTGGTAACGAGGGCCATTGAAAGAATAGATAGATAGATCTAATTGTATTATAGAAATTACAGTTGTTAAGAGCACGCAACTGGAGCAACAATCTTAGGCGTCATTATTCAATAAAGCTGTTGACCTTACTCACGGCCTTTAGTGTCTTGGAACACAAAACATTTGCTGCTCGCAACACAAAACCTTCACTTGTATAAAGCGGCCAAAAACCCGCGATAAACAACGTATTTCTCACAAGATAGTGGTATAGATAATATTAAAAATATTTGATATAATTATCAGCTATGATATTTACAAGATTTATTTAGCAGTGACTATCGGTTGTCGAGGCATCCTGATTTAAATATCAGTGATTTTGTACCAAGATAAAAATACTCTAACAAACATTAAATAGTCAAGCACAATGGGGTAGAAAGAGGTAGTAGTTGCTATTCACTTTATGCTTAAGCTGTTATCTGAGAGGAATGTGTTATACAGTTTTGGTTTAAAAAATTTAAGCTATCAGTCTGAAAGATTTTGCAGGGGTATAAAGTCACCATGGTAGGCTAGGAGGGTATATCCTAACTTAGATCTATACCACCATGGTAACTTTCCATTTTAATCTACTATAAAACAGCAGTATGCAAACAATCTGTATAAAAAATATTGTCATTGAAATTAATATTCTAATGAGAGATAAATATATAAAGGTATGTAAAGTATGGATATTTTATAGAAGAAGGTGGCAAAAGAGCAAGAGGTTCACTTGGCATTAAGTGGCCACTATCCATAGGTAATGAGTTGCAGATGTGTAGTCCACCTTTAATTAACAAAGGAAAGGATAACAAAAAAAATTTTTCCTATTCTCTCTCCCAACTTCTCTTCTTCCTCTTCTTCGTTTTTCCTTATTTGACAAGGAAGGGAAGAGGAAGAAGAAGCCTTGCATGTCGAGCCCGTTAATCACTCACATTCACCCTGATAAAGGACCCCCGACCGGTGTGAAACTAGTTGGTACATACACCAGACTACAAGTGTGTAAAGCGATTATTTTAATTACTTTAAGAAAAAATGTATCACAAAAGTTTTAATAATTTAAGTCATGTTTACATTTATAATACTGATTGTGTAATGATATAAGTGTTTACCTCTGAGTGACTGTTTGTCCGGTTTCTTCAAGTCATCTTCGTCTAGAAGCTGATCATCATCAATGATGTCATCATCATTCCCTCCTGTCCATGCCTCTTCCACTGTATCATCTAATTTCCATACTGCAGGCTTTTGTCCAAGTTTTAATGACACTTTAGAACCCACCTATAATTAAGATGATATAGCTAATAAGTCAATGGTTAATTCTCAATCTATATTAAGGATTCATTTCGTAAAAATGTATACAATTTAGTATATCCTAACTTCTCTCAAGAAGCAATAAATAATTTCAAGCTCTTACCTCAAATTTGGGTTTTTCTGCAGTGTATATGTTGTCAGCACTTTTTGTTACATTAACAAAACCATTGAGCTTTAATACACTGGATACATCTGTTTTGTCTTTTAAAATTAACCTACCACTTGGTTTCAGAATCTTAATAATTATGGAAAGTAAGCTATCGCTGTGCTCAACGGAATGTGGTGAAATTAGATTAGAGATAATAGCATCAAATGATGATTTAGATCGAGATACTGAAAGAAAAGTAGTTTACGTAAACATCAATAAGCAAATCAACATAACAACATCTCGTACATTTGAAACTTACAGTCATTGATCATTGTGGAGTTTTCGAGAAAAACATTTCCTTCAGTAGCTGTGGTTTTAATTTCGTTTACAAATTTAGCAATGTCATTTTGTTCACTGTTTTTCCAAATAATTAAGATGTTATCTCCTTTTTTCACAAACTCCATGTTTAAGTATTGTCTTTTAAAAGGGAAAACGAAATCAATTTTATGATCAAAAATATCTAACTGGCTGAAGTCACAAAAAAGTCACCTAAAGATAGACGTAATAATTCTTCAGTTTTAATTATTTTATTTACTTTGTAATTGTCTATGTTAAGACAAGAATATTAATTACACTTTTTCTTTGATTCGTTTTTAGTTTGAGCAACTGCGTCTTTGTTGTCTTCACCAGTCACCACAGTCAGTCACCAGACAGTCACCACTAGAGGTGGGACGTATATATTGGAACAGGTTTTGATACTAGGTTTCACTCAATACTTCTAAGTATGGAGTATCATGGAACCAAAGGAACGAGTATCG
>DWLR01006377.1:0-10110 GCA_018246295.1 Papilio alexanor hazarajatica
GTAAGCTTGACTCTTATGTCGCAATTCTGTAATTGCTAGTGGAAAAAATTCAATCGTACGCCTTTCGTGGCAAATGATTTTATTAAAAATATGCAAAAATGTTACCTGCCAGTTATGTTTGCTACGTTTTGCGACGAAAAGTTTTTTTTTAGTGTCTTTTTATTTAGTGCATGACATAATCTGCAAATTGGTTTTAATCCATCCAACAATCATCATCCGCAAAGAATAAAACAACCAAATAAATAACTAATTATTGAAATCTAGCGAAGAAACTAGTGGTTTTAAATATAGCACTGTCATACTTTTGTTTTTCATATATATTTATTTCATAATTGGCAACAACAAATAAGGTAAGCCTACGAAATAAACGCGTGAGTCAATGTAAAAGTTTGCTCGAGCATATTTGGTATTTTTACATGTATGCAACACGATGTTTTACGTGGCATGCAATTATAATAATAATTAAAACGAAAGCATACATGATTAAGCCACTTAAAACTGGATCGTATAATTATTTCGTGCAAGCGCAAGTAAGGTTTCTTTATTAAACACGACCTTCCTGATAAACTTGTCCGGCGATAAGACATAGCCAATTATATTTAATGGTATCGTAAAGCGCTTCTATAAGTAAATAAAAAATAATTTAAGTAAGACTCTCGTGTTTTTATCCGAATAGGGATAAACTTTTAAATTCCAAAAATACACCATATACAAGTTTTGGCAAGTAATATTTGTATTAAAATTCAGAATCTCTTACTACGTTCTTATTTATCCAATCTACCGTTGGATTGTAAGGTAAATGCTTGATCAATTAAATTACCTAGCTCTGAAAGCAAAGTAAATATAATTAAACATGTAGCAAAAACATTTTCCAACATTTGCGTATGTGATTCCCGCCAAACACAATTTTCTCCCAGCGCACACATTATTGAAGAATGAAATAGGCAAATATTGATAAAAGGTAAACCCGATCGACTCGGCAGATGTCGCTAGAATCTCCTAACGCACCCTACATAATTTAATGTTGAAGGGGAGACACAATAGCTATCGATTCCTTTGTGCCCAAGGGAAATCGGCACTTCATAACGCCTCTTGCGCTCTGACAGCGAAGTAATTTCTTATATTTTACTTGCAAAGGTGATTTGCCCTTGACTAACAGTCAAGCAAAAGGTGTTCAAACAATATACAAAATCATTAACATCTGAATTAATAAGTTCGGCTTGGACTATTCTAATACCTTTTGAAACCTTGTTAAACTTTCCATTACGTGTAAACCAATTGTTGGTTGTCAATTCCCATGTATTATTTTTATGTTTGTCACCTCAGCACTTCGTCATTTTTAATCGATTTCATTTGTTTTTTTTTTTTTTTTATGGAAAGGCAACATTTGATTTAGAATTTCATTTAATTGTAGTATTGAATCTTGAGTTCCGAAGATAAACCGAAAATGTATATATTAGTAGACTTAGACAAACCCTGTTTGGGGTTAATGGATTTGTAATCAGATGTACCGTGGCTTCAAATGACTGAAAAAATTCGGAGTCTTTTTTATTTTTGTTAAAATATTTCAAACATTATTTATTACTTTTTCATCAAACAAGACTACTATAGTCAGTCGGAATGTATTAATAACTCTACATTTCTGAATAAAGACTTAAATATCTATGTCATGTATTTACAGTTTAAAAATGGACGATTTGGTAAAAGTTTCTAGTATATGTTACTTCTCATTGTTTTTAAACAGTTTTTAATATTGCCGTTTTTAATTTGTTGCTATTACAAATAATTATAATAATTGATAATGTTTGCACAAAATTAATTAGGGAAAACAATTTAATCCAATTTATTAGCTAGAGTGATTGTTTCGGAACGTCATAATTGTAATTCGGTTCGGTCCTAACCCCTGATTCCTGTGGAATTGACGTTGAATAATTAATGGGGTAGAGTGTAAGCATCCTGGTAACTGATTGTGAATGTATTCTCAGACGGGCCACCGAATGAACGTCTTGTTATCTATCGTCTAATTCAATCAACAACCACACCTCGTAAGTCTCGTAATCGTCCGCCCGCCTATTTTGTTTCCGCTCAATGATGCCACCGATTTCTATTTGATTTGATTTCTATCTTGATAAAAGACAATTGAAATCAGTGCTGTACTTTCGTTTTTTTTTAACTTGTTTGTTCGCTAATGCATCGGTTATCTGATACCCCTTTAAAATATACTTACAAGATATTTGTTTTTAATTTTCTTACATTGAAATAGAGCTCGATTGTAACACATATGTATTACTACCATTTGATTCTATTGCTGTTATAGAAAATTTTTGATACGTAAAACCATGCAAATGAATTTAAAGAAGTGACGAGTAAATTATATAGATGGACGAATAAGGTAAAAGCCTTACTGTGCAACGCTAGATAAATTTATATATGTAAAAAAACAACATATTGTTTTTGTCCACAAAGACGTTACAGTACACAAAGGGAAAAGGATAATTGTTTTCCTCCCAAAAAAATCTCAAATGCCCAAAGGGAAAATAAGATAGGACAAAAAATGTCTTAATTTTTCATTCAGCAGTGGAGCAAAGAAATCCTCCGGGTTGACTTTTACTTAGCGGTACCTTATTTAAAGTAAACAGGGCGGTGCCGACGTGCCTCAAATTCTGAACGCACCAACGACGCGGTGTTATTTTCATTTAGAATAATTCGAAGGCGTTCAAAAACTCACCATTTCTTGTCCCTCCGTTGACGCGACTGTGAATGGGTGGAATAATTAAAATATGCAAACATCTTAACGCCAACATCTCTTATTATTCCTGACGACTTTCTAAATATCCAAGAAAGGAAAGCGCTTTTTAATGGGATTTAGCTAATACGACGAAAATTGTTGAACAAAAAAAGTTTTGCATCGATTGAGCTCAAATTTTGACACGGTACACAACCCACTTCAAAGATTGTATATTTAACCCCCGATGCAAGGGGATATGGGGAGTGGAAGCGGGGATGAACAATCGAATATTTTCAAATATACCCAAATAGGGTATCAAATAAAAGGACATGACGTGCACATTATGTAATATAAAACTGTAATGTATTATTACAGAGTTTTTATTGAATTCCACGCGGTCGATGTCGGCAACAGCTAGTTTCGTAAATCATTTTCTGCAAGTATTCTTACAATGTAAACTAAAGGTGTGCTAGGAGCCGAGTTATGATAATTGTCAATTTGAATTTCGCAAACCATAAAGCTATTGAAAGTTAAATCAGCAGTTTGAATATATGTATTTTAAGCTTAAGGCAGTTCATAAGGCTGAGGGCCGTCGAGCTCAATCTTACTCATACCGATCTCTATGGAGGTCGAAGCTCTGCACTAATTAGGTTAAGTTAATTGTTATATTTAAGCGGATTTAAAAAAAAAAAAAGTTCAAAACATTTCTCTTGCCATTTTAACTTTATTTAACACCGCAACAGTTCGCCCACGCCGTTAAAACCTTTTGGGTATTCGGACTATACGACCAGTACTTTCTGATACTCTATGCAAACCCGATTTCTCGTTTTAATCTTCGTTAAAAGTTTGTTTACGGAGATCAATTTAAGCTTGTCGGTAGACAACAATGGAATCGCTATTGAGAATTGTTGCGAGCCATAAAATCCGCCTACAATGGAACGACCAAAAGCATATTTTATTAAAATTTCATTGACTAAATCTTAATTTTACTATGCACTTTGCGATTGTGTAGATCTTGTGTAGATTATGTCCACGCCTAATTTAGATGTAATATTAAATATCAGCTTTTATTGTTATTTCGTTTAGTGTGCAATCTAATTTGAGCATTATCAGTTGGTTTATCGTAAAAGTCGTGAGTCAAATTAAAAATGTTATCACTCAAATGAAGTCATGGTTATCAGTGAACATTGTCGCATTATTTTATACATCATAACATTATCTAATTTTAAATGTACTGAATCTAAATTAACGCAACAATCATTTGTTTTATCGTTTCGTGTATCTTTTAGTCCATGGCTGGGAATAGTTCTGAATTCCAACGCTTCCTTCTATAGACTGATTTTTAACATTGCTTTTTAGAAATAACGATTTTTTTATATTCACGCGAACACTACACGCATTTGAGTTAAACTAATTTTCCCGACGCTTCAAATATTTTATAGCACTCATGGTCACAGAAAAAGTGAATAAAAATTATTTAAACGCTATAAAACCTGTAAAATACGTTGAAGTTAAGCTAACTTCAACGTATTTTATAGAACTGCTTATGAAGATCTGAGTGTTAAACTATTAGCTGTTAAATCAACTAATCGTCTTTGTAAAAGTATTCAGTGACAAGGATTGTTAAGCGCGAAACATAAGGCGACAGGGTTTAGTGGATGGCATTTGTCGGTTCTGCCCACGGCGGCGACGGCGCGACGCCGGCAGGTTGTATCGACTTGTTTTGATTTACAACCTCGCCGAATACCTAGGGATTGCGTAAATTATTCACTACCTACCTACTGCTGCATCACGCAGTCCATGTTACAAGATTTTTATTTCTACGGCTGCTTCCGTACGTAGTACTACTTCACTTTTTAAGTAACTGTTGCCCGCGGCTTCGCACGTGTTCTTTTCTTTTTTTCCTCGCTGAATTTTTTGTAATTTGACATCTTCAAAAAGTCAAAAAGTTCTTATTGTCAAGACAAATAACCTTACCATGGCAACCGATAGAGTAAATTAAGTTTTTATGTATTTTCTCTTATCTCTATGAAAAGGGGAATGATCAAAGGAATTTAAAAATGTATAATAGCCTATTGTTTTTATATATATATAAAGTGTCCTATATCTTATACTCTTGAAAATATGTGTACAAAATTTCATGATAAGTTGTTAAAAAATTTACACGTGAAAGCTTAACAAGCAAAACAGACTCACAATCGCATTTATAATATTAGTTAAGAGGTAATTGCTACATGAATAACCTTTTGCTTTACTATGTGTATCTTTGTTGTCGTATGTTTTCATAAATCCTTAGCCCCAAACAACCATTTATACAAACATATATCAATTCTAAGAAAAAATCCCCAAAGTGCTAGCAGCAACTGCACATTCTACTCTGACTAGCCTTTATTTAAAGAACTGCGCAATAATATTTTTGGGAATTAAACATACACGAGTATCAAGATGGTGAAACTTCTATTTAAAAACCAGGCAGGAATCTTAGATTACGAGATAAACCCATCGACTTTCTCCTCGCACTATATTACGACGCCATAACACAAACATTTGTATCCTTATCCGTTAGCATCAGCATGGGTTCCTAAATCATAATGTCATGGACACTATTTTAGCGGTGTATTATTAAAAAAAATATGTGAATATAATAATAGTAATAATCACAGTAGAGTAAATGTTATCGACTGACGTGTTTGTTTTAATATTTTTGTAATGTTAGGACACCTATCATGACATATAATATTATGCTGACAGTCTTAACAACAATATGCACTTCTAAATTTCAAGTGTTGTATTAATTATAATCATGGCAGGCAACATATTGTTTCCCTAATCTGCTAGAAAAAAAAGTGTACAGTGCAATTCGCAACAGAGACCTCGCGCAATAACAATCCGTAAATTCTTCTCTAGTACACCTATGCATTGCTATGCGTCAATTTCGTTTGATTAGATAATGATTAATTAGTTAAGGTTTGTGCGAATCTCTAAAAAAAATCCAAAAGTTTTTGTTTTTCTTTTTTCCACATTTTTCGTATTCTCCCTCCGCTTACAAAATTACAAATACTTTGGTGACAATGTACGCCGCGAAGACTTCCTCTTGCATAGTTGGAGGCGCCAGACCGACGCCGTATCAATCATCTCATGCCGTTCCATTACTTATCAAAGCTATGGTGCATTTGACAGGACTAAGAAATTCTGCCATTGTTGCGTTTCACAGCATGAAACCTATTCGATTATAAACACCGTTAGAAAACCCACTTGACTTCAGGTGCAGATCAAAGACAATTTTAAATGTGTAGTTGTAACATACCTTGTCGCCTTGTGTGATGTTTAAAGGTTACTTTCAAATTTTCTGTATAGCCAACAACATATCTATTTGTTTTTATACTTCGACCAGACTGACTTTTTAGAAGTAGAATCTTTATCTTCGAAAACTTTATTTTACTCTGCGAACTTTTCTTGTTATTTGTGTAAATAAGTGTGTATGTATTCTCTATTTCAATTTATCGTAACAAAATATATTTTATAGAAAATAAAACGTTGCTATTTTATATCATCTATGACTTTTAGCCTGGGTTATTATGTGCATAATCCAACTGGCTTTTGTTAAGTCCCGGTAACTTGTACGACAAAAGTTTCGTAGGAGCAACTAGTAAAATTGAATACCTCATTAATATTTATATATTTTATATGCGATATGAATTTAAACATTTTATTTATAATATGTTTGGTAAATCTAAAATTCTGATTTGTATCGTTTTCTATGTGATAGATTCCTTGTTGCACTTTTGACCTCTTAAAGTATTTTGTACTAACACTTCATAGCAAAGCATTTATGAATAATGTATTTTGGAACTATTCTAGCAAGCTGCGATGTATTCGCCTATAGTAATTCACAAGTGCTTTATAAACCACGCAGTAACTAAGTGTAGTTAGTGGCTTTCGACATAACTGTGAAGTGGCTGGGGTACTCTACTTGTTTGTAGATTTAAGGGTTGGTTTTTTATGTCAATTCCAAATTGCAAAGAAACAATTACAAGTGAAGATTATGATTGTTCACTATGTGTGTATGTATATACATATATATGTATATACATATACATGTATATACGTATGTATACATATGTATATGCTAGTATCAATCGATTAGATGTCAATTTTTTGTACAGAGATAATTTTTTTTTCCATTTATATATATAAAGGCGAGGCTTATATATAGCACGCAGGCACACACGCGTAATTTTAAATGAGAGATGAAATTGTTTATGGGTTTTGAACAATAACGGTTATTTTATTTACATATTTGTATATAAGCCTTAATTGCATTTGCACGTGTTTTCTTCATTCTTCACGAATAAAAGTCGGAATGTCCTTAAATATTTGTTATGACATGGTGACCCTGGAATCGTCGTGCGCATGGCGCCCCGGCCTGTCGACAGCCGCCGGTAATTGTGCGCCGGAGCCTTTTAATTGGCGCTTTTTTATTTAATAAACACTACCACTTTATAAAACAAGCCATTCACCACGGCAACCGCTAGTTAAAAACTAAGTTATCTAATATTCGATAACGACTCGTTAGTATACTTATATTTATAACTATGTTGTAACGCAGAGGATATTGTGAATTGTGTCCTTCTTGGCTTGTGGAGTCTATTTTAATTAATATATGTTTCACTTTGTCTAAAACTTAATCGAGAAGGTATATAGTTTTAAATGGTTATTAGTGATATAAGAATAAAATTCTTAGTTCGGTGGTTAAATGGTGATTATTTTTTACAAATTTTTTAACGTTCTTAATGGAAAATGTCATTGAATCTCAATTAGTTTTAACTGCATTACAATTGCAAATAAAACATCTCATGTTTTATTTGCAATTTCAAATCGCCTATAAGTAGACTCGTAAACTGGTGTATGACGCGGCGAAACCAACCCGGGATCGCACAGCCACATGAAAAGGAACCACCCACACGAAAAAAGCTCCATTTAATAGCCTTTTATCCTCGGACAAAACGAGTCATTCCGAAGTAATAAAACTCTTACCGTCGACGACCTGCGACACTGTCTTCGAAGCTTTCCTTTGTTATTTAACAGCCTACGGCCTCGTATATATTTTTACACGATAAACTAGGCTTAGGCGTGTCTGGAAACAACGGTTAAAAGTTAATAGAAGGCTTATAACCATAACAACGGCTCCGTATTCCATCAAATCATTATTTTGTATTAATAAGACACTATACACTATAGGTACATGAATTATTTGTGTAGATCGAAACCTAGATGTAGGCTTTCCTTTTCGGACATTTCAGAGTTTACGTTGCTGTAAGCGAACTAGATGTTATTTATTGGTGTGTGTTTCTGTTGTTAATCGGTTTTAATAGAACCTTATTTACTTATTTGCTGATTTCCGTATGTAAAAGGCGCCGTAATAGCCCGTGTGAGCCACATACAACAGTAATAACAGCTATACCACTGATAAGGACTTTAGCAACCTTAATGCTTATTATTTTTGCTGCGTATTAATACCACTAAAATGATCAGTAAATGCATTCTGTGAACTGACAGCCAAACGACTCAGTTTCGAAATATTACAAAATCAATATGGTGGACGCCGTTTATCCATTATTATTTGAAACAGTTGAAACAATGTTGAAACAATACTTAAACAAACGTCGATCAGGAGGGCCGCTTATCCATCATTATATTCAACTGAACGACAACGTTCACAAGCTCTCGCTTCACTCTGTTCCCTTTGCTAGGACTTATGAAATAGAAACACGCTGCAATAATACAGTTTTAAAACTATCACAGTTCTAACGAGATCCGTGGTTTAGAACTCAAGGAAGATTCCAAAGTGACGATAAATTTAGAATTGTTTTTTTTTTATTGTGGTAGTTTATTGTTCACATCTTCTCGGAGGATGAGCGAAATATAAGTTTCAGGTAAACTTAAATTCGACTGCAGCGAAGGATTAATTTAATAATATAAAAATTCGATGGTTGACTTAATAAAACAATACATATCTAATTAAAACTTAAGAATTTTTCATAATTATTTATCACAGCTAGTGTTTTTATATTAGTTACTTTTGTTGCGCAAACAAAAACATAAAATCCATAATGTAGGTATGTATTTAAAAAAAAATTGTACGAAAATTAACACAGTATAAACAAGATCATAGCAACTAGAAGACAGAAACAACACCATGAAGCGATAGACAAGCCTTGACAGTTCTGAACAGATAATAAGCCACGAGCGCACGACCATAAATCGAACATGGACGCCGGCACAATGCGTGAATTTAACTGCGTTTTTATTTTACGACCACCACTAAAACATTTGGGCCCCTACAGTACAATTGTCTGGCGTTTTTTACGATACCTGGACGTGAAACATGCCTGTTCACCAAGTGATTCTCTTTCAATACGTAGTAAGATAACTCTTAAACCAGTATTGCTTTTTAATCGGGTCACCATCTGCTCGGTGAGTTTGGACGTAAATTAGTTGTACAGTGTAATTAAACGGTATATAAAAACAAAAACTATGCAGCGTCAACCTACTTTACAAGGATGTGATTCTAATTACAAAAATTAGTATTTTCATTCTCTCTTTCTCTCTCCCTTTCTCTCTCTCTCTCTCTCTTATTCTAAAGTTTAAAACGTTTACCTTGTTTCTGGAAAAAAACTTTAAGTATGTAATTCACAAGGAGAGAATTTAATCGTAGCTTAAACTTTGGAATGTTTTTTTAATGTTGAGTAAAAAACAGGCAGTGTATAAACTTCTTTTAGTATACATATAATAGATCCTGATCTAATTTCTGTAATTTTTTGTCTCCAAAATTTTAACTACATTTTTCCGCTACGTCCGATGTTTGATTCACTAATGGACATCCTATTTAACTGCGACGCATATCGTATGTAACTCAGTATTACAAATATTGTACAATACAATACAATAGTTTAATGTGTCTGATGTGCAAAATGCGTACCTACTGCATACTCATTTTGATAACATATAAAAAGCATTTGCGTACCTCGCGTGTTACTTCTTCCTATATATTTGACATGATTGGCACAAGATTCTACTATCCTCTTTCATAAATGGTAGATTCAAGGTTTGTTTTAATTCTACCATTAGCAAAAGAGATAATATTGTGCCAATAAGCTATAGAGCGGACTTACTCACGTGAACTCCGTACCATCACCGTCGTCAATCATAATAATAAGTAACGCGTGGTTCAAGAGGTAACGATGCAGCGGATGAGTTGGCCAGCAGAGGTTCCAGCAGCCAAGTAATTGGTCCTGAACCAATCGTCCCCTTGCCACCTGTTTACTCAAGGTCGCAGGTAATAGGAAGAAGCTATGCCCTCCATTGCGACGCTTGGGTCA
>DWLR01006378.1:0-10110 GCA_018246295.1 Papilio alexanor hazarajatica
ATGCAGTAAAAAAATTAGAACGACCTCTTTTACGCGGGTCTTTTTATTGACATATTCCCGATACTTTTTACACAGAGAAGTATAACTTTACTAAACTAGATTCGGAATTGAAACTTTTGTATCTGTTTACTAGTTTAGTAAAAACTGATACTAATATCAATATATACATATGTTTTTTATCAGTTTGTAATGGTTAGGCTTACATAAATCTAACTTAATTAATTACACCGATTGTTATAAATTCGATTAGCCGTCCTACACATCGTGGTAGTTTATCACTGGAACGTTTCGGCAGCGCCGCGCGATCCAAGGCGAATTACAAATTAACTTAAATCCGCAGTGTTGAGTCGCGTCACTACTGGCCTTGTTTCATTACAAAGATTTACGTGATCACAGTTTACGGTTTTCCATTTGAGAAAATTTAATTTAAAGGGGAAGGCAACAATGCATTTTAACCATTTGCATTAGCTTTTAACATCTGTAATACAAATAAATAATACATTTTACCTCTCTTTAAATACAGTTCAGGATTGTTTCGTAAATTTAAAAGAATTACGATGGTATAACTTTATCAAGACGATCGAATAAACACGACTCACGTTCTTTGTAGGAATATTTAAATGTACTGAACTTTGAGAAAAGGTTATTGGTAGATAATTCTCTCGTAAGCTTTAGAAGACCATCTACAACCGTTTTGGGGTGGGTTGCAAGATGAGCTTAATTTTGAAAAAGATATACATAAATGTTTCCAACTTCTATACTTGTTGTATATCATAACGTTAAAATGTATTAATGCCGCCTGCTAAGCGTGGCGATTATGGCACTTTTCCCCCCAATGACACGATCAATGGGGGAGGCCTATGTCCAGCAGTGGACGATCATAGGCTGAGGTGGAGTAGGTTTACTTAGGATCAATTTTATTATTGCTCTTATATGATTTTTTTTTACTAATTACAATGACGATGTCAAATGTTTTTGTGAAATATGACACCGTTGTACCCATTAGCGTTTGCAATTCAGCGTAACATGACAGACATATTAGGTATTTAAATGCTATAACACCACAAAAGATATGTGCCGATGTAGTTATATTGCAACAATGGATAATTAGAGTTGAAGTGCGTTGCTAGCCTTAATATATAGAAAAGAAGAGGATGCGTAAAGAAAAGAGAGGAGAAGCGGAAAGAAAGGTTGCACAAGCGGACATTGCACTATTGTGCACTTTAATTAGCAGACGGAGCTAAAAACTAGTGACTGCTAAACATTTATTCTTATTATCGATTATTTTGTGAGAGCGTGATTTTTAATCATCGAGCCAACCTTGTTATGGCGCCTATTTCTACTGCTACTATTTAGCCATACTGGAAAAATATTACTATGTTTCTGGCTAAAGTATAATGTAACTCAATAGCTAACAAGTTACGGGACTATCGGAACAAACTAGTGTAGTCTCAAGAGTGTGTATGAAGATACCTCGTTGTGTCCTCTCGGTTTCTCTCTTACGACTTTTGTAAACCTCTTACGATTAGGCAGGAAAAGTTTAGGATGTGGGGTCAACAAATACACCTAAAAACGAATCTATAATATAGGAACTAGTACATTTTAATTTAAAATATTTTAAATAACAGTCTACACTAATCTATTACTTAATGAGGAATTAAGTTATACTGAACAGGAAAACCAGTGGTTAATTGAGTTATCCCATATGTGACTTATTTGTCCCGTGGCACATTACCCGGTGTCATTTTGATGCTCAATATTTACCATAATTGTAAGGAAAATGTATATTGTTTAATCAAAGTTCAAGTTCATTTGTTCTGTTGGAAACAACACACATGAGCATGTACTAATTATATGTTTATTAAAGAAATCTATTAATACACATTAATTAATTTAAACTGCGTCGCTTGGCGGTGATTTATTTCTTCTCGAAACAACTGTAGGTGATTCGTAGTTTATTTGTTATGGTCCGATAGTTCATATGCTCTGTTATGATACTAAAGCGGGAAAAAAATGTTAAAAAGGTGATATACAGACTCCTTGTACTCGCCAATTTAGAATATGCCTCGGTCCTAAGTAAAAACTAGTAGCAGTCAGTTTTATAATTACATAGGAGGACGTTAACGCCCGTGAAGACTTGAGATTTTCTTGACACTTCAGAAAGAGCGAGACAAGTGCAATTTACAAGAGTTTAAACCCTGACTTGATGTTTTGTGTCGTTAAAAACATTGACCTACAAACCACTTTCCGTGACACATCAAGATAAAACAGCTTTGCCTTGTTCACATTTTTTTTTTAATTTATGAATAGCGTATTTATACGGCGGCGAGCATTAGCGGGCGTGATCGCGATGCCGAACGGAGCGCATCGGGCGTTCCGTTATGCGCTTGCGGAGCGTTTTTTTTTTTTTTGACGCCGAGTGATTATCACCGGCCCGTTACAGCGCACGCGCGCATGCGCACTGGCTGGCAATTCTCGGCTCCATCTAGCCAGTTATCTTGCGCCATGGCTCATCATAATTATAGCAATCATTGACAGCTAGCGTTCGTTTGGCGGGAAGTTTGAATTACTAGTTGTCATGTCTCGTATCGTATGTATCTTGTGTCTGCTATAATTTGTCTATAATAGTTATAACAATTATAGGTATGATTATTTTCTTAATGCAACGCTACAGCTGTTCTTTTGTTGATGTCATTATATTACAAAATGTGACAGGCATCTCCAGCATTTGACTACTTCAAAAACCAAATCTAATTGTTGTAATCTAAACCTATGTAGTGTATCTACCTGTGTAACATCGTAGTCGCCAACACCATTAATTGTGCTTGTGTCTGTAGCAAACTTTGTTGTTGTCATTAGATTATTTGAAAGAGGATTGCAAAAATCGACAATAATATACACAAAACATGGAATAAACAAATCTCAAATAAATAAAACGTTTACAATGATCTAGATTTATTGTAAATTTAATGCACAAAATATGAATATCATTACGTCTAACAAAAGAATGGCTCCTAAAAAATTAAACTCTATAAAACTAACCTTTAAAATGTATTATAATAGCGCTCTTTTTTATTGAAATGACAATAGCAATTTCGCTTTCACAAACTTTTTAATTTTATAACGGTAGCTAAAGCTGTATGAAGCCGGTCACTTGCGGCTGCTGTGTACTAAATATACAACTTCCGGAGACCTTGGCGAGTTTGATGTTAATGTACAATATGAATGTAATTAAACTGTTTTATATGTTAAAGGTAAAAAAAGCGGACGATTTGTTTGTTGTGAAGCTTAATACCACTGCCTACATACATATACTTCCACCGTACTAGAGGAGTTGCCAAAGGTGATTAAGGTCCTAGTCTATTCTTTAACAACTCTTGGTCGTATCGGTTTGGATTAACCATTTGCTGAAGTCCATAACCAAAGTCAGAACTGAATAGAAAAAAAAAACTTGTGCTATTTCGTTAAGTCAGGTTGCTACTAATCACTCGCTTTTGAAACACTAAAGAATAAATATTTCCTAACACAAATAGATACTACTAGATAAATTAAGATTTGAAGTAGAAGTTGTCAACAAAATTAGTCCAATAATTGTGTTTCCTCGATGTATCTTCACGATTACCGCATCTACAGTGAGTTTGTAAGCACAATGGCGCAGATGGTAGCCGCGCGACCGATTTTTCTCTTGAATTATGAAATCTGTTGAGGCTGTCGCCGCGTCGATAGTTTCCCACGTGCTAATGGCAAAAAGATGAGCAAAGAACGGTTGCCCATTTGCACGCAACCGTGTGTGGCCAGAGATTACCTTGATTGTTTTAAAGTCGAACTTGCCTAGGCGAAATATCTTGTCGTTATCATTTTTAGAGGCTATGATCGACTTTAAAGTCTTAAAGTCTTATATATAATATATAAGGTAATATATTAATAAATGCCATCATAATTACATGTTTGAGGTAAATACGTCAGCATCTCTACCCATAGACATCGTCTACAACTCAATCTTACTTTTGTTAAGTATTATTTATATGTAAGTATAACCTTCGTAGACTGTGCATATTATTTATAAGGGTTCTTGAAATATTAATCGCTTGTGAGTTTCGTTTACTTGGTGAAGGTTGTTATCTTCACCAGGTAAACCAAACTCACAATAAAAACATTAAAAAAATAAAGCTTCTGTTGAAGCTTTATTTACTAAAGTACACGTACCCAAACTTAATTAAAATTAACTCTTTATCGTTTCCATCAGGTTCGCAGTCAATTTGTAATCGGACTTTCGATCCTTTCCGAACTTTCTATACACCTTTCTAAAAGTCGATAAGTCAAGAATCCTTTTAAGGACGAAATTTTAACTTTTAAGATATTTTTTTTTTTTAATTAAGCTATCGATATTTTGACAGATTATTAAAATCAAGCCGTGTAGATATACCTCTTTTTAAATATTCGGTTTTTTACACTAATGTAGTATAAAATATATAGTTCATAGAAGTATCGAACGAGGTCGTTTTGATATCATATCTTCACAAAAAGAAATGCGAGCCCGATCTCTTCTACTCTTATGTAGTTTATCTCCTTTTATAGATTGTTGTATGTCTTAGAACGTGTGTAGCTTTGCACGACCGCAACAAGCAGTTAGCCACTAACGTTCCACTCAAATTTTATGTTTAATATATAAAGTAGTAATAAATTATGCCATTGATTTAATGATTTTCTAAATGTCGAGCACTCGAGAATTGATGCCCGGACGGCGTGTTTCAATGTCACACATTATTTTATCGTCTATAATAAAATAAATTCTTGATCTGTAGCTAAAGTTAACTGTATACTGTGTAGTGTCATTTGGAAAAACTATTTATAATCTGTTCCAAAGAAAACCTAGACAATGTGAACAAGTCACCTTTACGATAAAATTCTTAAATTTCTGAAAATGTTTGCGGAAACCCATTTTTTCTCACATTGCCTTATAACATTATGTATCTGTATAATTTATATAATTTAGATCTTCCCTTGGAATTGGCTTTATCCAATTTTTCCCCTCAAATTATAAGGTTCTAATAATCATATAAAAATAAAATATAAGTAAGGGATAAAAAATATATATACAAAAATAAAACAAAACTAAAATACAAGTAATTAAAATTTTGCATTTAAAATCACAAGTGTTTTTGATAAGATTACATTAGAATTTCGTAAAAATTAGACCGGTCTAATAGACATCTTGGCATGTGTATGTGTAAAATATTATTTGCATTTGATTATTGTCACACTTGAGTGCAGTGTTATGCTTTCTGACAGGTGTATGTTACACTAAACGACGCTGTAACAGATTTAATTGAGTGGAAAGAGCAGTATTAACATTCTCGGGGAGTTTCTCTAAAGTAAAATTCTACCTATTTCAGATTAATAGAACCTGTTTGTGTATCGAACGTCGTTACATTTCGAGTTTAATGAAGCATTGTCCACATATAACTGGGTGCGAATAGGCATGCAATATCCATAGTTAATGGCCGAATAACACGTTAATATCGACAAAGGGTTTCATTGATTAAATGGTCCATTATAAATTAACATAACGCTAATAACTTCACAGTTAGATTAATTAATATATTTTTTATGAGGAATAAACTAACACTTTTCCACCACAATTCCACCTGATGTTAAGCGATGATGTGGTCGAAAGATGGTACGTTAGTACTAGCTAGTTTAGATATAGCCAATTAATTCTTCTCTTGATTTGATCTTGAAATTAATGTTAATTTTCTTTTATATTATAATTTTTTATAAAAAATACAAATAAGCATGTGTTTTTTCAAACTAGAAGCAGTAGCTAATAATTTATCACGTAGTAGTTTTTAGTGCTGGGATATACCTATTTACTAAATCAGTTACAAAAGTAATCTTTTTACTATGAAGGTATTAGTCACATAAAACTACGAAATTAGTAATGTGGTAGTGTTGCTTCTTGCAATAATAAATTACGAGCATAATAAAATGTAGAAATTATTATTCAATTTATTTCTTTATTTTTCTTATTTATATATAATATATTTTTAAAAATCTACAAAAGACGGATAATCTAAAATACATTGTATAAAATAGTCTTCCACTGGCTGCGAAGTTCCTATGATTCAAGCAACCAGTGGTCAGGATCACAGAGCGAGGAATCTCCCCACAATGCGGGCAGTCTCCAAAATTTCTGCTTTTTGTATCGGTCCCTTTATTATTATTCTTATTATTATTATTACAATAATAGGAAAAATAAACGACGGACGCGCAAAGTTATGAAATTACAATGCGGTTTTCATGTTAATAACTTGATGCATGTGCGATGTACTGCGATTGGTAAACGTGTTCAGACAACAATGCATTTCAATTCGTTGCAAATCTCTTTTCAATTCCACGCGTGCAATCAAGATGCATATCTGTGCCGTGTAGTGAAATGTGCAAATGATGTGCGACATATTGCTAAAGGGAGAATGTGACAACATTTTGCTTTTCAATTTATATTTGTTTGAATAGCGTATTTTTTTTCTATTTTTTGCTATTTATTCATCGTAAAATAGAATATGGGCTCATTCAGAATATGTTTTCTAATGGGGATTCCCTTGAAATTTCCATTTGTATTAAACTTCAAACAAACCACTCGTAATTACGCACTAATAGATACTTTCAAGTTATTACGGATATAGAAGTTGTTTAAGGCATGTTTACAAATATTATTTATTTAATATTTATTACAATTAAACTACCTAAATTGAGTGTGGTAAAAACATTACAGGAATGTTGAATATCTATGTTTATAAACCGGTTTAATTCAAATTATTTCCTGTAAAAAATTAATTAGTTATAATGTCCTATCATCAAAATGTATCCTCGTGATGCTTCCCGTCAAAATGACCAAATTGTGTTTCGGTTTTAGTTCAATGAACTCTCCCGTAAGCCGTTGTGGAAGGTTGTTAATTCTATTTTAACCTTTATGAGGATCGCTGTTTCCCGACTCTTTATAGCGCACACATAGATTTACGCGTCGCGTGTAAACAAAGCCCGCTGTTAATGTGTTTCATCTAGCACACTGACGCATCCTTTATATTTAGTTCATTTTTTAAAGGATTATTTCACGTGACAGCTGAATTTTGTACGCAAACAATTAGCTTAGTGTACGCACGAACTATTTTAGTTAATAGTAACCTAATCATGCTTATAGCAAAATAACGGAATAACAAATATTAGGCAAAGTCATTTAGTCTTTTACCTCTTTTTTCCTTACTAGGTATTTCGTAGTTTTTTGGAAATCGTCCATTAGAAAAATAAAAATAAATTATTTCCCATGCCTTCTATATTATATCTATTATAAAGCAATGAAATAGATAAATTCATACATAGAATCAACAATCGCTATTCTTTTCTTACCTTTATCAACTAATTCATAACCAGAACATACCCAAAAACAGCAGATGGGCAAGACATTGTTTTTTTATTTGGCAGTATCTGTATATATATAACTCCAAAAATAGGAAACATTAATATAAGTAACATTAGTAGACAGATTACTATCATGTTATTTAACATTGTAAGCTGGTGGCGACTTACATTTGTACGTTGTATTTGTACTGCTTCTGAGACTGCCGATGGAATGTGTTAATGCGCACTCATTTCATTTATTTCTAATAGTTGTAGAGCGCACTATAATAGTTACCAACTATTGATATCAAGAGTAATTTAGATACATTGCTTAATTTTAAAATATGCTTAACATAAAATATATTAATTTTAAATAAATAAATAAAAAGTTATTAATTATCAAAATGTAGTCTAAGCAATGATAGAGCTAACCAAAATGAATTTAACATTCCATATTCAGTTAGATCGAAATATTTTTTTGCTTGTCTGATGGGTGCACTTTCTCTATGGTAACGTCATACATCCATGGCGTTCTTTCATTACCCAGTTTGATAGTTTATTATTGAACCAAACTGAATTGACCAGCTTCTTTCTGGGTGATAAAGTTGTACATAAATGTATTTATTGTACAACAAATGCTTTTCCACTGATTTACTGCCCAATAAAGATATCGAGGTGTTAAATATCAGAGTCGGAGAGCGGTGAGCAAGTGGATGGGTTCTGATTTACTGCGCACGAACACAGCAGTCGCCTCGCTATGCGAACAGTCTGACGTTCTAACTCATCCGTCGCCTGTGGTCTTTTCAGATTGTAATAGACTAGTAGTTTTCGCGAATATACGCGTGTACGGGTAACTTGTTGTTTATTCAGCTATGGTTTATAAATTGCATAAATTAATAAAATATTTAAATTCTGAATCATTATAATTTAGTTGGTTTGAAAGTCGACTCTTTACGACAAATAATTAAAATCTCTTTCTCTTTCTATGTATAGGATTTCGAGATGGTTAGATCTAGTTTTCAATGTATAAATCCACCAAGAATCGATTAAATGAAACTAATGTAAATCATCCATTCACATCGTTCCTCGGATAGCTTTCGATGCAAAAACTTTGACACCTGCAAAAACTTCTCCCTGTTGAAACAGGCGTCGTTCATTTCACACCGCGTTACGCGGACATCGGAAAAAAATAACATCTCATTTGGACATGTTTACGTTCAATCGAACGCATCAATCTAACTGTGTTCGATGTACGTGACAGATAGTTTGGCCGCTCGCTTTGTAATCGAGCCGGGGCTATCTAAGAACAGATCATCGTTCTCGAGCGCACCTGTAAATTTAGACGCGGCATGCGCTCACGACTGTACCGATATCCGTTAGATCCCGTTTATAAGTACACGATCACTTTCCCTAACTGTTTAAAGAATTTTATTGGAATATCGACTAAGTGTTGACGTTATCTAAGTAAATTTGATGTTGTACTCAATAATGATAGTTCAACGAATGTGTCTCAGAGGAAGTACACGATTTATGTAAATCTTTTTATTGACTTAGGTAAGGTAAAAAATATTTATTTCTAAAATACTTAGAATGTGTTTGTGTATCGCAATAGTTATAAAATGGCAGTCAATAGTTTGTACTTATATGATACCGAAAGTTTGATTTTGATACTTTATCCAAAGTATATTTGCAACTTTGAATTTTACTTTTATCGCGATTCCGATAGATAAGAATTAATCAAAACTAGGTCGAGTATTGACCTGTTGGTGTTCTATTTATTAAGTTCCATGTTAATATTTATTTTTCATTTTTACTTATTTGTCTTTCACTAAAATACTACTGTACTTTGCGTTAACATTTTATAAACAATAATATGTTTACTGTTAGTAGTTTTGTATTAAAGTTAGGATTATTTTTTTTTCATGAGGAAAAGGCAACTGACTCGTTGAATATTGTTTTTTTTTAAATATTATATATTAAAATATTTCACATTGTAGGTTTGTCTTTGATGTCAAGATTAGATTAATGTACATAAATATCCCATACTGTTATTTTTTTACTTTAAACACGCGCCGACAGATAATTTTATTTTTAATTGTAGACTAAATCAAAAAAGACAAATTCAATGTGTTCTTATGCCGTCAAACCAATTAATATGTGTGACAATATTGAACTGTTATTCTGTTGTACAGTTTGAACAACGATGTCGCTACAGTTGGCGGTAACGTTTACCAAAACAAAGCCTGTTCGTCCTGTAATTGTTTAATCGTTGCCGATCCACAAACTGTAAAACTTCCGTAATTAAAGTATTGTTTGTAATTTCGTACTAACGTTCAGGCGGGCCTTGAAAGATTATTGGTAATTATGGTTCCTTTAGTAAGGTTGCTACTGATTTGGTTCGTTCGTCGTTTACTTGTTTGGATTCTGAGAAGGTATTTGTTGTTGGATCGCGTTATAAAATATTGAAGATAACTCAATGTATAGCGTACGTAATTTATTGTTGCGCGAAGTGTTTGAAACAGTTTTGATGGCTTCTAATATAGAATAAAAGGTATGTACAAAATTGATAATATTCTATTACGTCACTTTTCGTTGCACACCTGTCTTAAAGAAAAAAATCTTATAATTAATTGTATTTTTTATGTTTAATTACAAGTCATTAATTTAGAATTTTTAATTAGAATTACAGATTCTTACTTGAATACACTATTA
>DWLR01006379.1:0-10110 GCA_018246295.1 Papilio alexanor hazarajatica
CCATATCCTGCCCACACGCAAAATACGCGCTGGTCGTGGAGTTGCGGAAAAATGAGCCCCCTACTACTACTACTACTGAAGCGTATACTTATTTGGTACACACTTCTCACGCCGGGATACGTGCCTCAAACTCTTAATTTATAACTGATTATTTCGAAAAATATCTTGCATACCAACCTACCTACCTTAATAATTAGACGAAACACAGAAGTATGAATCGGCCTACATCACGGTTGTATAAACTATGCTGTGCAGCCACTGCGTTGATTTATAACAAACACAACAAAACAAACTTATTTTATTTGGTGTAGTGTATTTTGGCCAGAGCCTTTATTTACTTTACTCTTTATTTTTTAAAAAAATACAATATTTAACACTAATTTTTATAATATATATAACTATTTTACATACTCGAGTAAGAATTAATTAAAATACAATATAATGTCCTAACTGATTAAATATTACGAAAATATCAATATTGTCTACTATTATAATTTAAATTAAAGTATAAAAATACAACAAGAATATTATTATAAAATAACAAAACAAACTCACGTTTAACAGCTGAACTCTCGCCAAATTCCTCGTAAATATTCTCCACAGAAAATCGACAAGGAAGCAAGTGAGCGGCACCGCCATCCAAACCCAAGTCTGAAACGTCACAAGCTGGTAGTATTTTTACTGATTTAACATTAGCCTCAATAAATTCTTAAAATATCTGTACACGCACTTTTCGATTGCGCAATTTGTGCGTAAGATTATAAACGCGTGTTATAACAATATTTTTTTAAATCGTATTGTACTCGTATATTGAATTTTTATTGTATATTAATTCGAAATAATATTCTGGGGCTAACACCACACAAGTAGGTTAGTATTAAGTAAGTTAGTTCCATAGTATTTTCAAAAACAAGTATAATCCTGAGTACCATCCGAGACAGTCGGTATTGTCGGGCATTCATTAAGTCATTTCTTATACGAGTATATATGCTGGTCCAAAGTAAGACCGAAATATTGTAAATAAAGGGTTAACACCTCACCGTTTGCGCTAAAACGCGTAAATTCGAAAATATTTAGGGAAACCAACTTTTATCACATTATCTTATAGCATTACATACCCATATTGTGTAATTTCACTACACTTTATGACATGATTTACGCAAAATTCGACATTTCCGATGAAATTATAAAATATTGTAATGGCCGCCTTCTCTAGAAAGTGACGTTCGTTTATTTACAATGTTAAGGTCTTGATTTAGAACAGCTTATACATTTATTCTCTTAGAAAATCTTCTAAACGGCTTATATAAAAGTTTATATTCTAATCGCCATACTTTGAATAGAGTTATTACGGCACAATATTTTCAAATGCAGTTCTCGTAAAGATTTGTACACAGCTTTATTTTGTTGCCATTTTATAGGACTTCCTGTATGTCCTGGTATTGGTTAAGCCTCTTAATTGAATAACTCCTGGAAAGAGGTCGGAAGAGGGCCTTATTATTAACGCCAAGCATTGCATAAGAGACTCGATTCGACAAATAGGCAAATTATAATAGATACATTATTTACTTTCTTAATTATATTCTACCCTAGCTACGGGAGTATACGTAGATCGTACGTAAAGTGATTATATATTAAGAGTGGCTTATATTCCGCCTTCTAGTGCATCTTGATTAATATTGAGTGGTGTCTGATGTGAGTAAATTAGGGTACCCTCCTTAGTTACATTTAATTACGCGCAAAGTGACGAGCTGTCAAGAGCTATTGTAATTTGTACCAGCCCTATTAACGCGTTTTAATTTCATAAATTGAAGCATTCAATTAGCCCTACTAATAACGACTTTGTGAACATGTTTTTTTTTTCTTTTTTTTATAACTTAGTAGGATACAGCGGCTACAACGGCTTCTATGGTATACATTATAATATCACATATTATAAATTAAAATTATACCAACAGGTTCACTTTAATATTACTGAAAATTGAGATCACGAAACTATTTAGTACTTGCTATAATATATACATTATATAGGTTATACGTTTGTTCCAATAATAAAACGTTATGTTTTTTGCCATATGACGATTTTAAAAATTAAGCTAAAATAAAAATATACCATTTTACAACTTAAAAATGAATTCATAGGCCTGCTAAATTACCAGAACAAAAGCTCAGTGACCGCTACAAGACCCGATTACTGGCTGCCTCAATCCGGATCCAAAAATATCTCGATATTGACTCACTTTCCAAATTATGCTAGGTTTATTTTCAGCATAGTGTTTCAATTTACCAATTGAACTCTGGAGCGGTGTTTGATCAACTGTTGTGGTGAGAGTGCCTAAAATACTTTGACGAAACATGACCTGACACTGCCCACACTACCTAGGACAATAATATGTTAAATTCACTGCACTAAAACACAAGATATTCAATGCTGAACTCAATCCTCCCATCCCTCAAGAATCGCCACATAAATGGCTCCCTTCCCGGCCATATCTATGCTCTTGCCATCAATTTTACGAGAAATATTAGCACTTCTAAGTGGCACTTAAGTTTAGCAATGTACAAGTTATTTACATCATGGAAGTACAGAAATTTTTCTAGCACCTAATAAAATTTATAAGTAGTACCAGGCCCCATTTTGATGAATATCCTACAAGAGCACCTGGAATGAAACTGGGCACAATAGAAGGAAAGGAAAAGGAAAGTCGGGATGTGCAATCTGAGTTGCTAGCTATATACCTACATTACTGACGATATAATCTACTGTACGTTAAAAAAAGTAAAAAAGAATATTGAAATTGTAACAAATTTGAAACAATAGCTTTATGCATGCGTCAACTCGGACTCGACTGGATTTCGACTTCGACTGGTCAGTAGAGGATGTGACTCAGATTTGAAAGCCAAAGAAACAATCACACATAATTTGTATTACACCAACATAGGATCTTTTAAAATAAATGTGATCTAATAATTTTATCAACATTTCAGACTGCATCTGGTGTATATTTTTTTTATTTCAGTACACTGCCACTGTTCACACTGTTCACACCAACAATGGTGATCAAACAATATAGAAACAATACCATCCTAATTGTTGTATGTAGTAATTTTTTTCTTTTAAATGACATTAAACATTGTACTGGCTCGAAGATTTTACGTCTTTCACAATGTAAGCAAAGCACCAAACAGCTGGTATATACGTGGTAAAAGTGACGTCATAAATGGTGATCACGATGACTATTTTGGTCACCGGCTGCGACCAACAGATCATTAAGGAATTTATGACGCGTCAATTCCGGTCGCGCCCACCATAAGAATTGTTTGTAGTGCGACCTTCGATGTCTTACTCAATTCGATCAAAACCATTGATGTCACAGTAAATACCATGGATCATTGACTCGGAAATGTGGGAATATAGTATGAGCTATCAATCTTGTTAATATGCAAATTGATTCGCTCAGCAGCCTTGACATAATTAAAATGAAGCACAATGATTTTTTTTAAATATTGCTGTGATTTCATTATAATAAATGTCAATTCTAAAAATGAATACATAGAATAATACAAAATCTCGTTACCGTCAAAACACTGAGCAGGTATAATAGAGGTGAGGCAAGATCATTCGATGTTTCCAAAAATGGGGGGGGGGGGTTGTGGGTTTTACATTTATTATTCCACCATTTTATTATTCGCATTTAATATCGTTAGCATTCTAATGTTATTTGTTATCGCATCTGCTTGTCGTAGATGCCTATGAGTAGCAGTCAGTATCGGGTCACCCGCTTGCTCGTTTGCCAAATTCTCTTATAAGAAAAGATAAGTATACATATATCTACTTCAAAAGCATGCAGACTAGCTGTTTGCCTAAACATCCTATGGTAGATTGAATAAGAGGGAGTTAAATTATATTTTCATAGTTACTATGGAACTATAATACATTACGTAATGTCGCGTCGCTGAGCCATTGTTTAAATATCGCGATTGTCATTCCTCCATGGAGTTTGTTTTATTATTAGATATTTATTAACACTATTTCTACTGAAAAGGACAAGTAGATATATATCGGAATAACTCAAATTTTTCTCAGGCATAGTTTTTTTTTTAAACGTTAGTATCATTTAAATTGATTACCTACATTATTGCTATTTGCTAAATATATGAAAGAGAAAATACATCATTTGAATGAATCGCATCAAAATAAAATTGCAGATCTAAGCTTTAAAAAAGGAAGTATGGTATGGTACTCGGATATAACCTCGATAGTTGACTGTTGGCTATATAAATAATATAGGTATATATTAAAGTGATACATGGGTGGTTCTCGTAGCTTTGAATATACTTTTAAAACTTCGGACAGTTTCACACCTTTTAAACGTTGCAAAGGTGAATGTGGATACAAATCGCAGACAACGTGTATGCGAAACTTTAGATATAAACTCACCTTAGACTTTATCGGAACAAACTTCGAGGTGTGCGGCGCGGAACCATTCGACCAACTTGTTACTTGACTAGAGAATAGACTAGTGCGGTGCTCGCTCAAAACTTCTTCCTTTAACACACCGCTAAAAGAAACAATAAAAAATTAAAAATTTAAATAATTTAAATTCGTTTTACTTAAAATACGTGAAAATAAAATAAGAAAAAGAAACCTTTTATGTGTTTAGAGTTACCTCCTCAAAAACATTATTTTTTTTACGTGTGAAGGTTTAATCTTTGTTTGTCTGGAATTGTGAAAGGTAGGCTTCGGTGGTTTGGGCATGTTAAAATAATGAAAGAAGAGAGAATGATAAGAAAAATCTGTTTTGCAAAAGTGAGTGCAGTATTCGTAGGGGACGTCTCAGATAAACTTAGTTATACCGATCAAATTAGTGACATCCTAAAGAAAGGCGGTTTAATGATGAGAAGTACCCGTAACCGCACGCCTAGATATGGATGTAAAAGAATCGAAAGAGTTGTGCAAAAATCACGACAAACGGAAATCCATTATCTCCACTGTTCGGGCGTGAGTTTTTTACCATGTATACGTGATCTTTCTCTCGTTGTAGCTTTTCAGCTCAAGCTTACTCAGATAAATATTTTATCTACGTACCTGTGTTTCAGTAACGATACATCTGATATGTTTACCTTATAGGATGGATCATCAAGAACACCATGAAAGGCATGTACAGTTGATGGGTGTACCAGAAAGCGTTGTACACTCGGCGTCGAACTACCCGCAGCGACGTCAGTCCCATGCTAATGGCTATAATTATTAACATCACGCCAGTCAGTCCCGCCGTACTCATCAGTAAGAGGAATGGACTCTGAAATTAAGAACTTTTATAATCTCATCGAAAGACCTCAGACTTTTGATAGTCTACATACGAATTTGAAGAATACAAAAGGAATGTAGGAGGACACACACATATGAATAGGCTTTTGGTATGTGTAATATACGCGAAACTTAAAAATATATTTATTAACTTAAGTTTGAAAACTTTAAAATAAAAAAGATGTTTAAAATTAAATAAAAATGCCAACAAGTAAAAGTTAACAAACAATTCTTAATTTAACCTTAGCAGTAACATTTCCCCAACGGAACCCTTTCTTCACTCAATACAAAACTCCCCCAACACAAAGCTAAGTACTAATAATGATTAATTACAATTTTCACGGAGTCCTCAACGCAGAGTCGGACAACAGCCCATTATTGTGTTTCTGATAAATGTTTGCACTCAGAGCGGACTCTCAAACTTTATTGTTTTCTTCTTTCTGCCCTTATACAGTAGTGTATCTTTTGTATTCTTTTTGCATCCTTATCTAACTACTGAAATAAATAGTTCATGTGTTGCAAAAGGAGATACCAAGAATTCAGTTTTTCAATGAATTTTTTCAATGTTTCAAATAAAAATAAACTACGGAGTGTTCAAGAACTGTAGAATTAATCCAAATAACCTTTGATAAAATAGAGAATGTTTGAAACCTTCACTTTTTAACACCCCTACATTATGACAGTAAGATTTTGGAATAAGAACCATTTAATAATGAAAATTTTCCTTATATAATTAATCACTTAAGGCGTTCAAGTTGACAATTTAACATCAAGCTTAAACGTTCCCACTTAGACAGTTTTCTATTTAGACTCAATTGTTGTCAATAATCATGCAAACACACGTCCAGACGCCATGTATTATAAAAGATCTGTCGAACAATGAGCATCAGATTGGGTGTGGACAGGCCTTTACATCCCCACCTGTTAAGTGTTTGTTCTACTCTACGCTTTTGTCAGGGTCTATTCTAAAACTCTCCGCTTTCACAATTGTTATAGGATTTGTTTGGATTTGTTTTAGTTACTGACGTCTATAAGAATTATTTTACCTTAATTGGGAAATGCATGTATGGTTAATCTAATAATATAAACGAATCATTCTTAGTTTTGTTTGCGCCTAACTTTTAAACGTACGTTTAATTTTTAAGTAATTTTCTAATCAAATTTTATTTTTCATACTCTTTTTTGTTACTTTTCAAGCTATCGCCAATTTTACTAGGTGCAAAATAAGTGCTGTTATTATTTTAGTAACATATTGTACGTTTCATAAATCAATGACGAAAAAACCTTATACCCAATGTAGTTAAAGCAGATATTTACAATGTCTTTTCATCTTCTCAGTTTAGTGTTAATTTTCATTTTATTAACAATATCTACGCACATCGATAGTTTTAATTAAAGAGAGTACCGTTTTCGACCATAATACTTTATACCCGTAAAATAAACGAGAGAGCATAAAATGGAAAGCGTGTTACAAACATTTCGTCCCGTATAACGCTACTCATGGGTGCAGTTTGAACGTCACTGAAGAATAAAAGGAGGCGAGGCGTTCTTGAACCGTGTTTCTGAAGCGGAATAGACTTCAACTCCTTAAAGTGGTGAAACTTGTAAGAAATGACATTTTATTGTTGAATATTCTTAAAGCGTACTTGCCTTCATAGGCATTGTAATATTTTGCCGACATTTCGTGTCTCTTATATACCTTTGCAATTTTATATTTCCCGAAACATCATTCCTATGATTATCAAAAATATAACCAATTAAATTACCTTTTTACTAAATTACGTAATGAAAAATGTTAACCGTCGGATAAAACTGTGATGAAGAATGGGCAATTTTCATTAATCCATTTATCAATCCCAAGACTTTAATGTTGGTTTGTTCATACACCCCATTGTTTCTAAGTTTGCATCCAAGTTTTAACAATAAATTTGTTTCTTCCAAGCAAAACAGTAACCAAATTTTGTACCAATTTTGTTACCACACAAGTATTAAATAGTAAGTTTGTAAATTGAATGTATTGTGTAAACACTGAACATAATTTGGTTAAACTGAGCACATGGTATAAGCACTGCAAATAAAATGGATTGCTCTTCAATTGTTAAGCTTAAATCATAGGCTTTTCGCAAGTGTGGAACGGGAGCACACAATGTTAACAAACTAACCTCGTTCCTGTAGTGCGCCAAATTGATGTCCACCCTGCGCTCATCGTAGTTGCGCGAAAAGTTCCATAGGTTTACGAAATGCGACATGGAATGTATCACTGCAAAGAAAAGAAAGCCATGAGGTATTCATTCATAGTGGCGCGATCTTGACACACCTTTCTTGCTTCATCTACATCCAATCCTTCATGTGTGGTATTCACTTTTGTGTTAATATTTCCAAAAAAACGCAGTGTCCTTGGGAGACGTCTCAATAGTAAAAGGTACTTACAGTTGTTATAGGTATACTTTGATTTTATTAAGTTTTCTCTCTTTTAAAACAGACGAATAACAAATGCGTATGAAAAAAATCATTTATAAAACGTTATTACGAGCAATATAAAAGCACCAACATAAATTACGACAAATTACAATAAACATACTTCACACCCCCAAACACTCGGAGCACAAAGCGAAAGCTCTCTAAAATCTAAATACGCACTATATCGGTGCTGCGAGATTCCCTAAGGTAAGTTCTAACTGGTGCGAGACGACCATTAGCCTTCGTCTCAAGAACTTAATGCGCCCCTCGGTCCGCAGGCAGGGGTCGTAGGTCTAATAATCATTTATGGTCGCTGAATGAAACGTAAGTGAATACGTAAATTTCACATACGTACAAGACGCAATTTTTAATATTAGTCGTCGAGTATATATATAGATAGTAGGTTTAGTATAGTATGATTTTTGTAATACTAACTTTGAACATTCGTTTAAAACTACTTTATTACTACAATTGTCATTATTGTGCCTTAACCTTTTATAAATAATACTCACCAGCAAACAAAAGAAGCGTTATTGCGACAGTCATATGAAAACTCTTTGCTCTCTCCAACCAAAAGAAGAAGAGTCCGGGCCATATTTTGGACAGTAAACTATATAGCGACTGGTTGAGCTTTTTGCACAGCGGAAGCAGAACCAACGCACAGCACAGGTTGAGGACAGTCGCCGTCCCTCGTGATATACACAGCCCTAACTGAAAATATAACCTAAATGTAAACAAAAGCTGACGTGTCGCTGCACCTGAACATTAAACGACAGAGAAAAAAATGGCAAAGATATTTAAAAATTCTTTTGTAGAAGATATTTAAACTGATGGTGGTCGAATAAATTTAACAGCAATAGTTCGCTGACTAGTTCGTTTCCTTCTACAAAATGAAAAGTAATAAAAAGTGAAATTCTACTTGCTCTTGCTATCTAGTATACCTCACATGAAATACAAGACGTAGTAATTATTTTTTAACTCTTTCATAGTGATTTTAATATATAACTATTAATAAGCCGAGCATCTGTAATTGAAGTGGAAATAAAATGTAAATTGTACTCGTCAACAAGCCGTGATTCAATCGTAATGACCTAAATTATTCACGGTGCAAAATGATGCAAGAACACGAGACATGTCCAACGCACGCACGGTCTTTCAGCGAAATAATATAACGCCAAGCATTCAAAACCTCGCTCAGAGCTTGACGTTTTGTAGATAACTCACCCCTAACATTTGCCTTAAATAATAAAATCGTCGCTCCTTTTTGTATAAAATAAATGAATCGTAAAAAATGTACATGACTAGTGAGATCCATAATATCTGAAACAAAAACATTTTGTTAATAAAATTATTTAATTAAAAATAACATGAGTTTTTAAAAACGTTTTTCAATAGCTTTCCGCTAGCTCGTTTTGCTAGGCACACCTGACTGCCGCGGATTAGATTTATATGACTTGTATAAATTCATCATCTCCTCCTCCTCCTGTCGGCACAGTATGAAGATACTACTCTTCCATATCTCCTAGACTATACAGTAGGAGTATAAGATGATGATGATGATTAATTATTATCACTTAATTAATTGAGTTTTGTCGTTTTTCTTAGTTTGAAATAATTTAACAGAATATAATTTATTGTTATTTTCTAAATACGAAATTAATTTATTAGTACCTCGCGAAATTTAAGATGAAAAGCTCTTAATCTTTTTAAATTTTCGCCGTAGCAACTGAATGAAGAATAATTGTCTATTTATGCATGTTAGCATTATTTTCAGGGAGCTCTGAGAAAGGTCGGTCGAGAGATATAAGTTCAAAGTCCTCTATCTCGGTAAACAAACAGTGTGTTTAGAGAGCGAGAGAGCCTAGTTTCGCATTTGAAAACGTCAAGCGAGACTTGAAATGAACGTGAATTGAGGCATTCCGTGCGACACGACACGCGACTGGCAACGTGAGGCAACGCGTCGGAAGTCAAACAGGCGTGCGGAGCTGCAGAGACACTTCAGAGCAGACGGCATTCAACAGCCGTGCGTAACTACGACGCAGTACGACGCCTTTGACAGCCACCTCCATTGAACGAGTGAATGGAGTCGATGACAGCGGCCGAGTGCGGGCCCGCATTAATTACTGGATGTCGAACGCTACCCCATCGGAATCTCATTTGCATCTGACGCGACGGCACACAATAATGTGGTGCAGGAGCACAGAGTATATGTTATGTAACATGTTACATTTAATTCTTTATGAAACACTTACAAGTCATAAAGTTTAACCCATTCGCTGCCAAGGACGAGTATACTCGTCTTTGGCAGGGTATCCCGCACTGCCAAGACGAGTATACTC
>DWLR01006380.1:0-10110 GCA_018246295.1 Papilio alexanor hazarajatica
TATATATATATATATATATATATTAGGACATATTGCATACTGTCGTCCTCGGCAAAATCTCGAAGGATGTCAAGTAAGAGCAATATACGTTATTGCTATTTATACAATGTTATTTTGAGATTTAATACAGATATGAGTTACTGACGTAGCAGCGCATGGGACTAATCGTGTAGTGTTAAAGTACAAGCCTCTTTAACCCTGCTAATTGCAGACTTTTGCCTCATCCAATTTTTCTGAACTTTTCTCATGATTTTTTATGAACTTTGAAGCAGATTCTCGTCCTCGTTAAATTGCCTTCATTAATTATCAAGCCGCATCTTTACATTTCATGTAAGAGGAAAATGCATTGATTTTATAATAAGGGTACCATAGACAATTAACACAGTTGTTTAAATAGATCTCCTAATATCTGATGAATTGGGAAACTAGCATTTGTTCCATAAAAATCCATACATTAGACCGAGCCAGGTATTACATTGAACAATGGAATTATTCTCGTTTAAAATACATATTGTTAATGTGCGACGAATGAATAATTCGTCGGAAATATATACTTAGAAAACTTTTTATATCGAGATGAAAACTTTTTAAAATATTGTGCCCGGCAAAAGGAAGATCTTTAGTGGGTAAAATCCCACTAAAGATTCATCGAATCCTCGAGTCATGACCATCCTTCATCCCTGCGATTACAGTTGTTACGTTACGAGTTTAGTCAACCCTATGATCGATTACTAAGATTAAAACTTACATAATGTACTCAAAGAATATCTTTCTGTACAAATGAAATCAATCAAATCAAAAATTAAAGCTGATTATACTAATTTAGACTGCGAAAAAATCGGCTCTAAATCTCTGTTCGAACATTGTCGTATTACATCGTAATGTTACTACCTTCGTTAAAATGATTTTAAAAAAGAAGTTATATAAATAAATTCTTGAGGATGTCAAATTACTACTCACCAGTTCGGTCGTTCGTGGACGACGCTAGATATCACACTGCATACGACCGGATAAATGTTGATATTTATCAACTATTCAATGATAATCAGACTCTTTGTCTTGTTTTATTTGTACTCAATCTTATGTTTTGTATTACTGTTTGTTCTTGAATAAAACGATGATTTTTTTTTATAGAAATCTCAGCTTTGCAGTCGAACGTCCCACGTTACCAAAGAGATTCAAATAAATCAGTTAGTGATATATTAAATGTTTGTACGTAACACACAAAAGCTTTCGCTTTGATTACATGTACCTAATTTAATTTGACATAATATGCTCAATTTCCTAAGTTTGTTTTTAGATTGTATTTGAAATGTATTAATTTAAATATAAATGTGGAGGGATATGTTGCTAGGGAAAGATCTAAGAATAATATATGGATTGGGAAAAGGAGTAAAAGAAGAGAACATGTTGGGCTGACCCCACTAAAATGAGAACAAGGTGACAGAAAAATGGTGATGATCACATTATAATGTGAATAATGATGATGGTTGAATGTTCAAATGAATGAGATATAAGGAGACCTTTTAGAAACAATTATTACAAGTAATATGTCCTTTGATATGAATTACATTTAATAAAAAAATATGTATGTCTCTAGCTTTTCTAACATATGACAAGCTACCTTGTCTAATTATGTTTAAAATGAAATCAAAAAGACAATAAGCGAGTACAAATAAAAACACTAGTATAAGCGACACTTAAAACATTATGCCTAATGTTTTATTTAAGCGACATTGGTACAAGGGACGCATGTTAGTACATAATTTTCCTTGTATACTTCGCAACAGCATACGTCTCCTCTAAAGTATTATGAACTTTATTCTAAAAGCATAGAGATCACACTTTGCAAAAGACACGCGTTTTAATTGAAGAGGCCAAATGCAATGCTAAGATAGTAATCCTTAATGGAATCAAGTTTGTTTTGATTATCAATAAAATAAAACAATTCAACCTTGGTGACAAATAAGTACAGATTCGTTGCTATTAGTATCATGTGTAGAGATAATGTAAAATAATGTAATGTACAAACAACATCGATATTTAACAATGGCGTGACAATTTACTAATATCGTTTTTACTCTTAACTATTAAGCTTAAATCTGTTCCAAGACATTCATTCAAGACGTTCACGGCATGTCGAATGGCGGATTCGAACCTAAGACCTTCCATTTCGCATTTCGTTTCCTCAACAATCAGGCTACTGTTGCTTCATCAATAACTTATTCATAGTCAATGCTGTTATTGCCATTAATTAATTGAAACCTTGAGACTAGCTAGGGCTTACGGTAGATAAAGTTGTAGGAAATTGGCAAGCTCCCAACTATGAGGTTACGTTAGCACTTTAACTTCATATTAACTTCTCTTAGCAACTTACCAAGTAATAAATAAAAATTAGGCGGTGCTCTGTAAAATTTAATGTATACAAAAATCTAAGTAGGCAAGCCAAGGTCTGCAAAAAGAGTATAGCCTCTTTTGTAGCCATAATTTCTGCTACGTTTGCTAAGATTTTCTAGGAAAGAAGAGGCATTTGACAACGAAAAAGAGATACACGGAGACACGAGTCCTACGACGCACACTTATATTTAATCGTAATGTTTCGTACATTACGATTAAATATATTATGTGAAGTCTTGATTCTTCCATCTCCAGTCGATCCATTCGAATAACAGATATTTCTGGCTCTTACCCTTTTAGTATGTGTATTTACTATTTTTGAAAAATAGTTAAAATTGAAGAAACAGAAGGTTGGGTACAAATAAAAGTAGTAGTGTCTTAAATAGGTTTAATATATCGTTCACCTACATAAATTAGACTAAGGTAAGTACGCGTTAGGTCACGAGTCGCGCGCGTCCGCCCCCAGCGCCGCGCGCTGCTCGCTCGTGCAGTACTCTGCAACAACATCATCATCATTCAATACCATTACCGTCATCATCATCATCAGCACCTATAGTGAGGTTAATAGAACACAATATTCTCATTCAAAAACATCGACCACGGATGACCTACAAGTTCTTAAATACAATTAAAAACTTATAAAATTAAAAAAAATAGTAAAACTAATAAGAGTTAGTTTATTTATTTATTTAAGAGACAAACAAACAATAGTATTAAAATTATATTTAAAATAAAATGTTGAAAAACAAAAAAAAAAATACTAAAGTTTCCTAAGTCTCTGACTCTCACTGAGAACATTTAGGAAGAGTTTCCGCTTTAACAGCTCTGATATGTTAACTACAAAGATTGCTTTGATATATCAGTTGGGATTATGGTCAAACACAATTATTTCATCATAAAAACAAAATTAGTATAATGGCTCAATGACCTCATGAGAACGCAGTCGCTGCGGTGCGCGGAGGATCGTATAGTGTGGAAGGCATAGGAGACCGGCCTATGTTTAGCTGTGGACTGATATAAGCTGATGATGAAACATTGCTTGTCATAAACAAACTTACGTATTTTGCTAGGCTCCCAGCCGATGTACTCCCCTGTCCTCTGGTTCTCCGCCTGCAGCCACTCGTGCAGCGGCCGGAAGTACTCCAGCAGGCCGTCCGCGCGCATCGCCCGCTGCCCGGTCAGCGCCTCCATCGCGTCCGGCCACGGCTTCGACGAACCCATCTTTAACATATTACTGAAAATAAAAAAGTTACATTAAAACCTTCTTTGTATTTGTGTTTTATTATTTCGCCTTTAATAAGTTAAGCTTTATATAAGGTATGAACGGAATTTATCTTTGTAATTTATAATCTTTAAATTATTTTTTATGATCATTTACAAGAATTACTAGGTTTTAGGAAGGTTATTTTTTGCGGATGTGTATTGTTTGATGTAAGTTTTAAGTAGTTAGTAACATTCCATTGCAACTTAAGTCTAATTGGCTTGTCCAATTTGGAAGTGAGGTGTCATTTGATTCGTATTTTTCCAAAGAGTGTCACAAAAATACATTCGGTCTGGTTTTTTTTTTTCTTTATTTAATTAATAGTTATTACATATGTTACGTAGTAGAGAACATGGTGAGAATGGATTAGACTTCATCAAGATTACTTACGCTAGCGCATTGCCCGCGGCGACGCTCTGGTAGATGTCGCAGTCCACCAGCTTCTTTGTGAGGTCCTCGGGCACGTACTCGCCCGCCAGCTGACACAGCGCGCGGTGGAACTGGAACTGGATGATGAACGACACGTAGTATCTGCAATTATATACAATAAAAACGTATCATTACGGTAATAACAAATGGTATACAAAATGAAGTATTTTATTTTGCCTATATGTTGCTCTATCTTACTTGGCAAATTACCGCCTTTTTGCAGTTATTTAGTTAGGAAAAGACAAACAAAAAGAGCCTGGGAAGGGAGACTTCGACTCAATATGTACGCCATTGTTTTATTATTGAGTTGCTATGTCTGTTTTATTATTTAGAGCTACTATGTCTGTTTTATTATTTAGAGCTGCTATGTCTGTTTTATTATTTAAAGCTGCTATGTCTGTTTTATTATTTAGAGCTGCTATGTCTGTTTTATTATTTAGAGCTGCTATGTCTGTTTTATTATTTAGAGCTGCTATGTCTCTTTTATTAATTAGGGCTGGTTTGTCTGTTTTATTATTTAGAAGTGCTATGTCATGTTACAAAACAGAATCATGATCTCTAATTATGAGATTCACAAAGGTGAAAGAGAATCGGACTTAACTCTTACTTTTCCAAAAAAAAAAAACATCCCTCACCTCGCATACTCCACGTCAGCGGACACGTGGTACTTGGCGGCGGCGTCGAAGTCCTCCTCCGTCCTGTTGACGGGGGGCTCCACGCCCTGCAGCTCCTCGCGCAGCCGCCAGTAGTGGCAGTTGTAGTCCTCCGGCTGCGTCTCGCCGCGGAACACGCCGTACCGGAACAGGTCCAGCGTATACGCGAATGGCAGGAACACAATCTTGTCTATGCCCTGAAAAACATCACCCTCGTAAGTTTGATGAGCTAACTTCGAAACGAGACGCATTTATTTTTGGATCTGGCGTGCTAACAATAAAACCTTTTTGTACGAGCCCCTCGTTAAAATATACACCACTAACACCAGGTTAATAACTTGAACCTTAAGTCATAAAAGCGTTACTAACCATTTTATAAAGTTGATTGATTTCCGTCTGTTCGTCCTCCGCGTCCCCACTAACGAGGCCGACGCGTCGCAGGTGCTTTGGTGATGATACAGACAGAGCGATTGTATCACCCACGGCCTCGTGGAAACCTGCAAACAGACGTAAATACAATAAAATTAACTGAACTAGTGTAGTTGTTCGCACATTGGTATACTTTCTTATGAAGAGCAAAGCACAAAAACTGTGATTAATTTAACCCTCATAAACAAAAGTGTCATCGGCCGTTCTTTAACGCCAGCCGAGAAATGTCAATTTGCAATTAAATATATATCCGCGTGAACCACGAGTACATCCCACTTGATACCCCTCCAGTAATTTGAAGTATATATGTCGAAATTTGTCACAGATAAGACATTCCATAGACTTGTAGTCTAAACGTCACTCTGCTCAGTGTCTTAATCTTCAATCGCCTTCCTCCTACAAAATATATAGGCAGTCGTAGCAGTCGCAGTAAAGTCGTCGCTATACACAGCGGTCAAATAAGACTGTCGACTTAGCAGCTCGGTTTAACTAAACCGGTGCCCGTTAAAGTAGGATTACATTAGTGTGAAAACACATATAATATACATGATTAAGAATTAAATCAATGATAGTAATGCAAATATTAAATTGAAAGACAAATCATTAATAGACAAAACATTCAAAGTCAAAGCAAATGAAGTGAACAAGCAATAGTTTATTTAATAATTTAAACCCGATTAATTGACTCATGTCACACTCCGGGGAAGAATGCGAAACGAATGACACCTCACTGCTTAGAATTGGTGTAGCTGTTTAGGCTACAGAAGGTCCAAAAGGAACGGACTTACATACATATTTAATTAAGTTGGGTTAAGACAAGAACAAAAATTCAAGCAAGCACAAAATCGTTAATGGTTTTAAAATGAGCTGCCTCGTGATTCTGCTTCTGCCCCGTGATATTTGATATGACAATAGTGCGCGTTTACGAAATTTTCCTCTTCCCTTTCCCACCCTTTTCTAATAAACGATTTACCGGGGAAGGGGATGGATAGGAGAAGGAAATGTTCATATTTTTCTCTCCTCATTTCTCTCTCTTATCTCTGTCTATTGGGTATAGGCAACGCATCAGCAACTCGCAAATGCTTGTTGCAGATGTCTATGGGTAGCGGTCACTTAGGTGGCGGCGTGCTCGTTTGCAACCTTTTTATATACATAAAAAAACTATTACGACAGCAGTCAAGCAGAATTGTGACCTTGTATTCGAGTAATTTAGAATATATTATACGCCATTCTAAAAACATAAACGAAGCGGTTAGATAAAATGATCCGTAAATGTTATGTACTTCTAAGGACCCCGACCCCCGATCATAAATCACCTGGATTAGCTCCAGCTCGGAATACATTCGGTTGGTGTCTATACTGCAAATAATATTGAACGTGGCCCATTTCGTGATGGACTACCCTCAAGTGCTCTTTATTCGTCACCGTGCACATTTTGATCCTGTATTAGAAAAAAAGAGAATCAATTACCTGGGTTGGCTCCGTCCCGGAATATAACTGGCTGATGCCTGTACTGTAGGAAGTACTGAATGTGGCCCATTTCGTGGTGTGTAGTTTGGAAATATTCGTAATCTATAGTCGTGCACTGTTTGATCCTTCAAATTTAGCCAGACATGTAAGGAAAACAATTTGGAAAAAACATACATAATACAGTATTATTGTAAAACCCACCACCAAATTTCAACAGCACATTTAATTCTTAACACAATTTTATTGTTTTGGCTTGCATCGAGCTGTAATTCTCTAATTTTATATAAAAAAAAAAGATGTAATTGTTTGTTTGTTACGTTTTAAATCAAAACCTAATGAACCGATGATCTCGATAGAAAAATCCGAAGCTGGGGCGAGTTGTTAGTATTATAAATAAAAAATTATTTACGTCATAACTTTATCTGTATCTTCACCAGGAACATCGAGTAAAAATTACTTCATTTTAACATTGAAAATAGCGCCATCTAGTTTAAAATGATCAACATTTAAATATGTTATTAATTAGTTAACATTATTACCAAATTAGTACCTGAATCTTATGACATTATAAGAGAAAGCCGATAGTCGTAACAATCATTTTTTGAAAAAATAAATAGTACTTCTCTTACCGAAAATCTTCCCCATCGTAAAAGTCCCAAGCTGACGCGTGGCACACGATTTCTCTATCAGTTGGTTTCTCTATGATCGAATTCTTCCAGAATTTCTCTGGCATGGCCGTCAGATTCAATGACCTGAAGAACTCATCTGACATTTGGAACATCTTCAGAGCTGTGTAGTTCTGTTCCTGCATCGCCTGAGTTATGTCGACCTCCTTCTTGTCGGGATAGGGGCGAGTGAACGACTCTATGTTGTTCCAAGTTTGAGCCCACATGTTACCTGAAAATTTACATTGGTTTGATTTCTTAAAATGCCATCTTTATACCTTTTTTACACAAGAAGGTGGCAAATGAGTAAGGGGTCATCTTAGTGACCGCTACCTATAGGCATCTGCAACAAGCATTTGCGAGTTGCAGATGCGTTGCCTACCTATAATACCATAGACAGAGGAGGGGAAAGACAGAAAAATAGACATTTCCGTCTCCTATCCATCCCTCCTCCCAATATCAAATCCTATTTCTCTTTCGACCCTTACCCTAGACTTATTCTGAATAAGCCCCCATAAGTCGACATAATGAAGCTTTCGGCCTTGTCGACACTGCGTTCCCTTGCCACAATTATGCAATTCTTAAAACAGTATAGGACACTTTGGTTCTGCTACGGATCACATAATTTCTAAAACGATCTCCCATACATCTCAAACATAATATCCTCACCTAATAAATGCGCAGGAATGGGCCCTTTGTGCGAGACCACCTGGTCGCCGTACTTGTCGCGCAGCCGCTTGCGCACGTACGCGTGCAGCTGCTGGTACAGCGGCTTGACGTCCGCCCACAGCTTCGCCAGTTGCTCTTCGAAGTCCGGCACCTCGTACTCCGACTGCCACCACTCCGCTACGTCTTTGAAATCTGCAGTACGTAGTAGTGTTATATAGGTTTGATTATGTATTCCACCTTAATACCTTTTTTTCCTTTCTATCCATTCCTCCTGTCTTTTTGTTTATCCATATTCCTTCTCATTCATACATAAGCAACTGCAAATTATCTCATTGTTGTTCATGTTTGTACGGGTATTGGATAGTGTAGTGTAGTGGTACTTAATACTTGATATCACATAAGAGTTGTTATAGCCTCTACAAAAATGAATACCATTAAGTTTAGCGGCCTCGTTGTCGAGCTGCACGTACTGAGTGAAGTTGTCGCGCGCGCGCGCCCCCGCGGCGCGATGCCACTCCACCCACAGGTGCCGCAACTCCTCGGGGTCATGGCTCTTCGCGAATATCTCCGTTATATCTACAAATATGAAAAAGCTTTATAACAGTGGTAGAGCAATATCTGTCATCGTCTCAACAGTACATGAGTGCTGGCTCGACCGGTGAAATACTGCGAACTCACAGAAGATAAGCGTAAAGCATTTTACGTTTCTACATTTTGACTAATCAGTCAGTTAGGTAGAGGTCGAATCCAAGTCTTCTTTCCATTATCAATTCTTTCCATTATCAATTCTTTCCTTTAAAAAAAATGAAAGAAATAAGAAAAGGAATTTCCCTTTTCTATCTGCCCCTTTTTCTGTTTTAATGGTGAAGACTTACGCGCAAGTGCACCGTGTTACATCATAACATCAGATGGAAAAAGCTTGATCTGGTCTACCATCACTCACCAGGCTCCAAAGCCAAATCGCATTTGGTGGCGTTCTTATAAGAACAAATTTTGGACGTGGCGTAGTTAGACTCCATGCCCGACACGGACTGCATTAGCAGCTTGTACTTGTCGTCGGGGAGCGCGGACACGCCCAGCTGACTGTACTTCTTGAACATTCTCCTCAGCGTGAAGTCTTGGAAGTCCTGCCACTTGTACATCTTTGTTTCCTCCCATGACTGCTTGTCTTGCTTCGAAAGCTCCAGTTGTACTTGTATCTGTAATGAAATAAATTTACTACTAGCAATAATAGCTTTATATACTTTTTAAGACGGTCGTGGTAATTGGAAATGTAATTATATCTAACCGTTTTACATTGAGGTTATTACACCTTGTTTATTACACGATCCTGATACAGGTCCCTCGCTTCTTATACATTCGTACATCTACGCACATTACCAGTATATTCGTGTAGGATGTCTCCTACCACTACTACTCACTGAACCAATGTTACCAATTTGGTAAGTATAAGTTCGTACGCCGTTCCCTACCACTGCTACTCACTATACTTCGTATGGACTAAACTCACCCGTCTCTCTTCATTATCCTTGGTTATATTCGAAGTGTACGCCCACTCGGCTACACTTGCGCGGTTCTTCCTTACGCCGGCGACGCGGTCGAGCTGCAGAATATACTCGCGGCCCTCATGCTCCAGAGCCTCGAGGTCGGGGTCACGGCCCTGCGTCGCCACCACGAACACGGCTACGATCGCAGCCACGAGTAACGCCCCGCCGCCGATTTTCAACATAGTCTGTCAAACATAATATGTAAAATTTTATACTTAGAATCTTTATGCATATATCTAGCACATGGAGTCCTGAGTCCTACAGGTATAACCCGCGTCGCTAAACACGTCAAAGTTTTGTTTATTGACTTTTTGTAGGTGCCTTAATATACGTTTTATTTATTTATTTTATTTATTTACGTACTGTACGTACAGTCGAGTTCCTGCGCGGTATTCCACTTACAGAAAAATTGTCTTGTTTCTTGCGACAAGTTAAACTCCACCTCCTTCTTATAAATATCCAATTAGGGCGCTATCGATGTTTTGACAAAATAAAGTAAAATCTGTGACGCACCTGCACTATACCACTGACTATTGTTATCACCGCTGTCTTTGTTTTCCGCTCAAGAAGTTTTACGATCTCCGCCATTC
>DWLR01006381.1:0-10108 GCA_018246295.1 Papilio alexanor hazarajatica
ATATATATATATATATATATAAAAGGTCTACCGGAAAGTTCTGTCCGTTTCTATTACAATAAGTTTTGACACGTAAGCACAAGTTTATTTGGTGCTTATTCGGTTCTATATTTTTATGGCTTAATGTAATGTTACTGACGTAAAAATTGACTGTAATAAAGGTAATTCACTTTAATCTTAAGTGTGAAACTATAGTGTAACTATGGCTTCTGATAAAATTGATCTAAGCCATTGTATTTTGTACTAATTTCAACAAGGGAGAAATGGTAAAGAAGCATGCAGAAATTTATTGAAAGTATTTGGTAAAGGTACAATTCCTGTTTTTTCTTCAACAACTTGATAACTTAAAGACAACAGTTCAAAAAAGAGGCCACCATTGTTCAATAAGAAGGACATCATACTGTATCGTGATAATTGCTTTGGGGATTCGTCAAAAAATTGCAGAACTATGCTGGAAATTTTTACCGCATCCACCATATTCCCTGGACATAGTACCCTCTGACTTCCACTTCTTTTTGTCTTTGCAAAATTTTTTGGCTAGTAAAAATTCAAAAAATGAAGAAGATATCAAACAAACACTGGTTGAATTTTTAGAATCAAAAGATGAAACATTTTTCATAAATGGGATATATAAATTTCCCTCACTCTTGCAAGAAGTCATTGATAACAATGGCAATTATATCTATCTATACATAAAATAAAATCATAACTCATCGGTGTGGAAAATAAATTAGCAAAATATTACAGGGGGTATTTACCAATGCTATAGAACTCAAAACAACGATTTTTAAAATTTTTGTCTGTTTGTATGTCTGATTATCTGTTACATTGTGCGTGCTAATCTCAGAAACGGCTTAACCAATTTGAATGCGATTTTCACCAATGTGTAGTAATTAGCTTTTATTTGATCTAAATTGGTGTATAAATAAAAAAAAGTTATATCAATTTAAAGCGTTACGTTAAACATTTCTTCAGAAAAAAATTCTATAAAATGACCAGTTGATTGGGATGAAACTTTAGTTTACTGTATATGATAATCTATAAAATGACGATACTATTTCTTTCTTCGTAATCCCCCTAATATTATAAATACGAAAGTAGCTCTATCTGTCTGTCTATTATGCTTTTACGCCTAAATCATTAAACCGACTTTGAGGAAAGTTAGTAAAACGATAGATTTGACCTTAGGAAAGAAAATATGCTACATTATATTGCCAAAAAAAAGATGAAGGGGTAAAAGGGGAGGAGGGTTCGTAAAACCTATTTAACAGATCATCATTAAACTTTGTACACATATTCTCTAAGGCATTGGAAAGGATATAGAATAACATTTAATACAAAAAAATACGGAGGGTAAAAAAATCATTACATTATAAATGCGAATGTTTGGATGGAAGTTTGTCACCGAGTAACTCCACACCAGCTGAACAAACCTGGGCAAAATTTGGCACAGAGATAGATTACAGTCTGAAACATTACTTCCGACTTTTATCCTGGAAAAATGTACAGTGTCCGCGAAACGATTTTCACGCAGATATACGTATATCTAATAATCGTAATCTAATATACGCATATACGTATATGTTTACATATAGATACATCAATATTGAATTCCACGCGGACGAAGTCGCGGAAAAAAATTGTATTTTCTAATATTTCAAAAACAGACAGAACTTTCCGGTAGACCTAATATATATATATATATATTTAAATTTTTGCTGAATTAATAATATTTATTTTCCCTAAACATCAAGTCGCTGTTGATAGCAGTTCGCCGTCAATGGCGCCATCAATTGACCGCCCATGGCTTTGATGAATTTTCCCACTAACCGGTATAGACTTGAGCAGATGGATATATGAGTGTTGAAAATATGTTAATTATATCATAGGTTTAAAACTATTTATCGCATTATGAGCAGCCTGCGACTGATCAAAGTTTTGTTTATGTTCATATCGCGTGTACATTATGTTTAGTTACATTATCAAATGAAAATTATTTAATTAATTAGTTCATTAAATTTAAACAGGCCGCTCGTTTCGCGTTAAATAATTAAAAACGTTACGAATTCGCGAAAATGAATATATGTCGTTACTTATAATGTTAAATTCGATGTTCTGCTTTGATGTAAAATTCATTAATGTCGTCAATGGTATTTACAGCAGTTAGTTTAAATAGAGAATCGTATATAGCCTTAGATGAATTACTTGTTAGATAGTAACATCAAATAAAGAAAACGTTTGAAATCAAACTTGGTATTAAATCAGTGGCCGGTAAAAAATAATTGATTCACTAGAAATAAGAAAGTAAGCAACATAAATACAATGTTAAAACATAATACATTAAGGTTTTTTTTTATGAAATTAAAATCTGACTACCGTTTAAAGAAACGAGATAACTACTCGCATAGAACCTGCTAAATATAATTTCTATAGTATACATTGAGTCATACGAGACATATACACACAAGGCCCTGTATCTCTTGAAAAGATATATTGTTTGAGGATCAATAATGACATTGAAAAGGACCATTATGCGTTCTCATAAGCAAATAAGCAGTAGCATATCCGGACACTTCCAAATCCATTTTCTATTCTTCAAATACTACGACAACAACTGCCTTACTTTGCTAAATCAAAATTGACTGAATGGTTGATCTAAAGATAAGAAAAACATTTTCAACAAGCGAAGGAAATGAAATTAAAAGCGTTGTAAACTAAAGCGGCTTCCGAACTTTGACAGTTGATAACGGCCATCTTGTTGAAGGTACATCCGTCGAATTAGATGTCCTTTATTCAGTCTGTTGTGCTAAATCACCATGGACGGATACAGCATCTAAAAACACGTCCAAGTAATAATATTGTTTTATCAAAATGGGTGTCCTGTTCGGGCAACGTACCGCGCATTTCACCCATTTTACGGTCCTCATAATCAGCCTACCGAGAGGACTACTCGCAATGTGGTGGATATATTTGAGTCCACTGGTCCAGTAAACGATCGACCAACAGCCGTACGTCGACGAAACGCAAAATCTGCCGAAAACATCGCCGCTGTTGAAGAATTGAATATAAACCCGATATATTCATACAAAAATAACGGTATATCAACGTACAAAATAATGACTTTTCACGAATTATAAATTAATTAATGCTATTTATGAGAAGAAATGGATCCTTACTTAAATTGACATCCTCCAATAACAAAAAAACTCTTATTTGATTAAATCTAAATGAAGAAATGATCAATGAAATTTTTATTATTTGATAATGATATACTACATAAGTTATGTGCGGAAAACAGAATTGGTGGTGCATTTGATCAGCAGCAGATCTGCAACTACGCACAGACTGGAATACCCATTGAACCCAAGTCTAATGTTGGGCTGCTTACATCTTCTGTGCTGTTGAAACAAATCAATATGTAACATTAGCACTTGACCACCAACTTCTGGAAGAATCAATCCAATCGATTCAATTCAAATTTAGTGTATGTTGTGCAATTTTCTAATGTCATAAATATACCTTATGGAAGTATATATACTCCCAAGGAGGGTTGGCGTCAGGCAGGTGGCCGGCCGTAAAACTATAGCCAAAACCAGTTGCAGTATGGACTATAGTAGAGTCCAGGAAGAGTAGTACATACTGTGCCGACCCTACGCAAGTGGGAAAAAGGCAGTGAGATGATGAAGAATTAAAAGATCATAAAATACATGACAGTGGATTCCTGACTATTGTGGCCAAGAAGTTGGCAAACAATTTAGCGAAAGATTGAGAGAACCTTTAGATGTGTTCTCTGTTGCCACAAGTTCTAACCTAAAGCAGTCATTAAACATGGTATAGCGTTCTGGTAAGGCTTCTGTTTATTGTAAGTTGTAATGTACGCGCGGTTATGTCATATATATAACCTCGCACTTTGGAAAATTATAGTTTAATAGTGAAAAATTGAATAGAACGGTACGCAATATTTTTAATAAGTTAGTTGATTTAGCTATAATTATGCAAATAGATATAAACGTAAAAGTAATGGGCATAAGTTGGCTTATATTGATAATATTACGCTAGGTTAACAGTGGCAAATCCATGTACGCCTTGTAATCCGTAGTTATAGTAATATATAGGTACAGCGTAAAATTAAATGAAATCAATGTTTAGAAATATTATAAATGCAAAAAAATACAATAAAAAAACTAAAAAAATATAAAATAAAAAAACAAGAAAAAATAATAAAAACGAAAATAAAAAAAAGTAAAAAATTTAAAATACAAAAAAATACTAAAAATGGAAAAAAATGTAAAAAAAGGGAAAAGTAAAAAAAAAATACGTGTAATTAGCATAAAAGTAATTGCATGGATAAAAAAAGTTTGTGATTCAATATATTCATATAATATTGTATCTTGTCTTACGCACTCCCAGCGCAGAAGGTACATACAAACCTTACATACTATGTATCTATATCTAAGTCACAGCTAAATATGTTCCGTGTCGAGGCAGCAATGTAGCGTTGTCATTTAAGTTTGTAGTACACGCAGTTTGTGTAAATCCTTCACATATTTATCATACATACACATATTATTTAAACAGATTATCTTTAACAACACATAGCAATCTGACAACGAGACATTTTCACTTTATTGTTGACACTGTTTATTTTTTTAGAAAAAAAAAAGTTTATTATTTTCAGCTCTTTTTTGTATTGAAAGTTTCGTGTTTTTTGGTATAATGTTGACTGTAGAGGGAACAACGAGCATTCTGCTTTTAGCAGATAGGGAGTCTAAGCCTGGGTGTGCACGACGCGACCCCTGGCGATCCTTTGGCTTTGCGTCTGGTTCCGACCGCTTGCTTAGTGCATACTGATTTGTTCATGTCACCTTGACAGTAACGGAGGGCTCAGCCTCCTATTCCTGCACGCATGTATATGTGCATACAAACAAAACATCCTTCACCCTTTAGATGAACATCTAATAGAAGCTGAACACTAAATATATTATATAAAACAATAATAAAACTCTTAATACTAATAAACAGTCTCTGTTTGTATCACTTATAAACACTTTCCTCATCTGATAGTACAGGGCGTCTAACCCCTCTTGTTACAGTACCATTGGGACGATTAATAGTGTAGCCGGAGGCAAGCATGCCTCCTCACCCTCCGCCTGTAGTTGTGGTTAGTGGTGTATTGTGCGACTCCTGGCTGTCGAGAAGATGTGAACCCAATTATTTGAATTGGCTTCGGCCTTATATAACAACAATTGGTTCCTGTATCTTTTTGTTATATCTACAGAGGTATTAGCCTGCACTAAATATAACACCATCCCAAGTCTTTTTATTACTGTTCCCTTAAGCCACATAAATTTGTTATCACCTATGAACATCTCATATAAAACTAGGTCCTCCTTGGAAAGACAACGTTTATTTTTCCGCCCACGTGCTTCTATTAGGGAACACTGTTTTTGTGTAACAACATTGGCTATTGCGACGAACGAAGTCGACGGTGCCCTGGAATTAATTAGATCTAACCGCGACCTAAGTTTACGCCCGTATACGAACAGAAATTTTAATAATCGTAACTTATATTCTCTGGCTGTAAGCTGTACCGTTAAACCACAACTTTTGATACTTTTTTTTTTAAACTCATACAAAATATTCCGCCTGTCCATTGCTATCTGGATAGTATGCCGGTTACCATTTTCTGTACAGAAATTCGAAAATTCTTGTAAAACGAAAGATGTTCCACTGTCGCTAACTATGGTTTTAGGAATTTCAAATCACGCAATATAATCGCGTATTTCCTCCGGGTCCGCGAATCACTACTGGGCACACCTTCAATAGCACCGTTCTGCTCCTAGACGTAAACGCGACGAGCGCAATTTCCTCGTTAACGTTGCTCTACTTTGATGCCGTTAACTCCTTATCCGTATGCAGCAGTGCGGGGTGCGAAGTCTTGCATTCGTTCACGCTAAACCAAGTGTAAAGCAATGTAAACCAGTGTAAAGTAGGGATGCTTTACACTGGAAACCTCAATGTCAGCTGTTCAGGCAATTGAAGCAAATCTTTTCGCTTTTAGCCGACGACCATCTCTCATTGACGTTCATCTGCACGAACTTCATCTCGTGTTTCTCACCGCAGAAGAGACATTGCTTTGCTTCACTCTTCATCTCCTCCTTGTGCGTGGTGGTAAAGACTGTCGCCTCACGAGGTTTTCTTTCTTCACGACGCAACGTAATCCCCATCCTGACGAACGCATCGCTTTTCGCAGGTGGCTCCTTTATTTCCGTCGCTGTAGTTTAGGCGTGGCAGAGCACGCAGTCGGCTCCCCTCATCATGAACCTAGACAGCAACACGATCTCAGCTTCATCTTGCCTCCCTTAGTCTTCCCTCCTCATCACACCATCTCGACCGTAGATGAGAACTCGGTTTCTTGGCCACTTTTCTGACCAACATCAGATTCCGCAGATATCATCTTCCGTCTACGTTTCGCAATATGCATACGACATTCTGCAACTTGCTTGCGAAAGTATTAAAATAGTGAGCTGTTTGGCCAAGCCTCGATAGATGTCGCAGTTCCTCTAACGTTCTAATGTAATTACTTCCAGCCGACCGAAACATTGCTCCGTATAGCGTCCGCATAACATCTTCCGGATCGCTCGACGTAAATAACAAAACTGATACAGCATCCCTAGCTTCACCCCGCAGGAAATTAAGGAGCCTTGCCTTATTCTCGACGGCAGTGAAACCGTACAGCTCCGTGGACTCTCAGATCTTATACGCGAGCCATTCAACCTACGATCCACTAAAAACGGGTAGCTCTTGAACTTGTCTCATGGCGACGGATCGAAGACGTGTCATATTTTCCACCGCATCCGCTAAACGCTCTATCCCCCTCTCCCTCGTTCCGGGAGTTCTTGACCGCGACCTATTTCGATGCGGCGACGGCGGCCTACTAACCCTACGCGTCGGCGATCGAGCATACTGTCGCGGTCTTACGTGGTGGCGGTACTCTCCGGTGGCGGCTTCCTCACGGTTCGCATAGTGCTGATTATCGCGGCGTTCGTTATCCTCTATTCTAACCCTCGCGTTTTCTTGACCCGATATGGTAGGTTCTAATCTAACCTCGTTCGTGAGGCCTGCGTAACGTCTACGCGGTTCGCGGGTGAAAGAGGTTAGGATTTCACGTTATCTACGCATAGCGAATCGCGGCTTGACGTAACTTCATTCGCGGCAGCTATGCTTTCTTGTTCCGCTTCTTCTTCTATTCAAGCGACGATCCTAGCGAATTTTTTCCTGATGAGGTCCTTCGAGCTCTAATTTTTTCTTCCTAATTTCTGCTAGGAGCTTCGCGGCCCTATACTCGTTGTCTCTCACCGCGGCGTCCGAACTATTAGATCAATCTAACCAATCGCTCTGACAGTGTGCGAGCCGCGCTCCTCATTACGACATTTCTACATACCGGCGTCGTATCCCATAACAACAATTCGGAATTTTCCACGGAATTTACCTAACTCCCTGGCCGCGTGTATGCGGTGAGAAACAGTATAGAAACTAGGACAGAAAATTCGATGGACGTTCACTTAACTGAAGGCTTCTTTCGTCTCTCTTGATCCGGCTCGAAGGACCAAAACTTTTTAATTTCAGAAAACAGTGGACTGTAGTTATTTTCTACTGCTGGTTCTTGATGAAATTAAAGATATATGATTTAATTACGAATTAATTACTAAAACTGTACCAAATTAAATCATAAAAAATAAACACTATGCACTACACCGTGGTCCTTTCTTGACTTCTTCTTAATCTTCTTGCACCCGCTCGGAGAGCCGCTCGGAGTGCACCGCTTTATATAGGCGATGTCTCGCCCTTCGCACCCCGCAGCCATAGGTGGCTTAGTGGCGACAGGTGTTAATCATATTTTCGTGCGGAGCGTCGACTTCGTCACGTACACTCCTTCATACGTTCCGCCCACCGATCTTCTCCCCCCGCTAAAACACGTACACGAGAGAGTTTTAGCCGCGAGTATATAACGGCTACGGGGTCGCGTTGCTGTCCGTAACACAAGTAGTGAAAACAAAAAATGGCTAACGATTACTGAGTAATAATGGCCGACATAGTATAGTGTGTATGATTTTAGGAGGATGGGGGGTCTTGTAACGGAAGAATTCTAATAATTTTATTCTGTATGTCCATCATTCACAGTTGGAATTTAAGATGTGAGAGCCTATCCTTTTTATTTATCTGCTGCATTATTAAGGTATACCTATATTGCGTGCGTTCTATTAGAAACTGTGAAACTAATGCAAAAAAGCTGATATAATTTTCAATTATAAATATGTTTAAAATGGACAAGAGGAATAAACATTACTCACCTTCGATTTGCTGATAGCACTGTAGCATTGGCTGAGACTCTGAACCCTGTCGAGCCCAATAAAACCATCGTAGAACATGGGTAATATCGAAGACATTTCGAATACCCGAATTTTGCCTTCACAAGTAAAGGTCAAAGACTTCTCAAGTTGTTACTTGCTACTATACGAGTATATTTAGGACAAACTAACCTATTGCGTAAGTCTAAATTGTGAAAAGAAGAACTCAATTGTGATATATTTCGGAGTGATCAAAAACTGGGTTGGAAATCAGGCGAAACAGCAGTAATATGAGGTGCGAATTAGTTTCAGTCTCGTATCAGATTGCAAACTAAACTGTTCTCATTTCAAGTTGGAGTGACACCTCGCCAGGTAGCAAGGACAAGGGCCGCTGTTCTTGTTTAAGTGGTCATACATTGAATAGATTGTCAGCTAATTCGGTCTGGCGACTAAGTCGGGTCACGTCAGGGGTGAGAGCGAAAATAGAGACGTAACAAAAGCAAATCAAACAAAAAACGAAAGTTATCAGGGTCGTCATCTATCCCTTCGGACCTAGAACGCTATGTTTTTGCATTGCATTCGATTTCACAAACTCCTTGATTACTATTTTTTTAAAACGTCACATAACCTTTGCTTATTTTACATTCGGCTACCGGGCTCCGGAGACTTATAATTTTCGGCAACCCAAACTTGAATTCCATTCAATATTATGGACCCCCCCCCCATTACAAGTGTCCCTTTACCACCAAAAAACAAATGAAATAAGTTCATAAAATGTCGATATTCTTAGGTAACAAACAGATATAGCATTATCGGTATACCAACGTATGTAAATGAACAAAATCTGATTGAACAATTTAACTTGATCACCTTTGATATTGACAGGAGCAAAATAATACATCTTATAGTCTTAGGATGATACGGCATGTGCAAACTGTGATTTAAATTTTAAAAAAAATTGTACGCACAATTGTATTTACGTTAGGCGAGGTCATTTGTCTTGGTATTGCCAATCTGTGATTTAACTTAAGAGGGGTTAACTTGGCACATGCCCTCTTTTGCAAGAGTATTAAATCAAACTCTATTAATTGTCATTGTATAAGAAAACTGTGATTATAATCATAAAAATTAATAGAAATGATGACTTTAAAAATAAATACAGCTTATATTTAAAGTGATCTTTTCTAATAGTGCGATTAAACTAGTTGATATGTTGGCGATAATGTTAAGAAATTTTTTTACACTGCCGGCTAAAATAGCATATATTATATACTTATAGCACGTACAGATGTGTGAGTGTGGGTGAGCGTGTGTATATTCTATACAGCTGTAGTGTCACTGCCTCACAAATGCGTCAAGCCTATTTACACGACACGCGCACCAGCCTCACAACTATTTTATGACATTATTCAAGGTTTTGTATCGAATGTGAATGTATTAAAATTTAAACAATTCATCAAGCAAATGATGGGTTTTAATGCGCTTTATCAAGTTATAACTTAAACGTTAAGTAATTTTAAGATAAGTTAATCAACTAGCGTGACTAGACCAGACCCCTAATTATTATTATCAACAATAAATACATATGGATGAAAACGCGGCCGTAAGGCCTTGTAGCAGTTGCTTGCAAACATTACTTGCTGTTTTGCACAAACGGCGATGAACCTAGATTATGCTTTATTAACCTTTTCGCTGCGCAATTCGTTTTGAGATTTTGTGCCTGCTGTGCGCATTTATTTTAGTAGTTTCATCTTTAT
>DWLR01006382.1:0-10105 GCA_018246295.1 Papilio alexanor hazarajatica
TATATTTTTTATCATAAATGTAATGAAACATGTCATTATATAGTTATCGTAGGCACAGCCATTATATTCTATCTTCTTCACTATCACTGTTAAAATTAACAGTTATTTATTATTAGTTGATTAAAAGTATAGGATTTACAAGTTAATAAACATTATTAAGAGATTTCATTTTAGTTTATTTTCTTGTCTAAGAGCTTATAAGATAAAAATACAAACAAAAGAAAAATCACATAGCTAATTTAACTTACTATCGTTTTCTTTTAATGGAAGATAATATAATACACAATTTAAACTTCAACCTTTACATTATCATTATAAAACAGATACAGTACAGTATTAAATACATGTCGTAAAATAGCATTAACTAATATTTACACGTCCCTCAAACATCTATACATTTTATTAAATTAGTAATAATTTAAAATAAGGGATAAATGGACAGGCATCATTCTCAACACTCGTTCCGTTTGAACTTTTTGTTTGATTCATTCATATCTTCGAGTTTGTTAACCCGTCTGGTTTTAAGAAACATGTTACTGTCATTATCACTAGCGTTCTGTCGTATGCAGTTCACACTGGATACATTCTGATTATGTACACTATATTTTTTATCACCGAATGTCTTATTTTTAGTAACCAATAATGTATTTGGAAAATCCTTAACCACCAGGTCACTTGTGTGCAATTTGAGAGGAATAATAATTTTATTTTCATTCTCGTTCTTCTTGATTGAAACCACAGATCTGTTTTCAGAGTCACTGGATAACCTTATAGTTTTTCTTAAGTGTATCGTATCTGAGGTATCTGAGAAATTTCGTTTCACCACTATATCACCTGTGGGCATATGTTTCACAAAGGTGAGTGTTGGTGTTTCAGAATCTTTGCTGTCAGCTTTTGAACTTTTACTAGAACTCCCCTTATCACCATCTGATGTGTCATCTTGCTGTTCTTCACTTTCAATTAATTTACCTGTAAAAAATTGTAAAATTAAATAGTATCATATAGTAATAAAAAAACGACACTGCGCAATAATAGTTTTGAGACTCACGAACACTCAGCCTCAGAAAATCCTATTTAGTTAACGCCATGTTAGAGCGCCAAATGAACACTACCTACCTACCTTTAACGATAGATGGCCTAATTAATATAATAATTAGAACATTATTTTGTTCTTTAATACAAAGAATAATAACAATATATGTTCATGCAATGTGGTAAGCAACTTCCAGAATTTCAGTCAAGGGCTTTGGTTGGCTTATAAATGTAGAAAATTATATATTTCTACTGGGTAAACAATCTAACAATTCATTCATCAATACAAAACACTATCCAGAAGTAGCAACAAGTATAATACAGATATATATATATATGAAGAGAATTACCATTTAACGTCGGGAATGCGATGTCGGGTAAACTTAAATGTGAATCTGGGTTGTATCTGTGCATTAGGGTTTTTAACAACATGGAGATTTCTTCTCGTTTCCGCGTCACTACAATTTCATCAAACCAGTTAGCCAGCTGTTTAATAGGTAAAGTATAGTCCAAAATTGGCTCCTGAAATCGAGATTACATTTCAACATTTTGTAAAAACATCAGCTTTTAATTAGAAAAACTCTGTGAATGATGTAAGTTAAAGTTAACATTAATAAATTTTTTACTTAAATTTAACTGTGATATAGACAATTAACAAAAGTTTATGAAACAAAAACAAACAAGGGAATTATCACGATTTCACAGAAAACCGGCAATATGCAGAGGTATTTATGTTTATACTTCCATATCCCGGGTCCATATATTCAGCACGCGATAACTTACCTTAAAAAAATGTTCTACATATTGCAACAAATATAAGCCACAGTCAGTAAAATTATTTTGTTGAGGTATTTTCGGACAGCTTCCTTTAATATTGTCTTTGTTAAAAACTTTATTTTTACACATCTGAAAGTATAAATTACATTTTTATAGATTATAATAAATGGATCAGGAAAATAAATGAACTAATTATAACACAACATACTTTTGCTTGATATTCACAAGTGAGGTAGTCCCGCAACGTCGCCACGACTCTTGACCTGGAGGCACCGGCTAACGAATCGAAAATTAATATACAGGGTCTGCAAAAGATTATTGAAGTTAGAATATGTAACAATCGGTTTATTTGGTAAAAGTGTAATATGCAACTCACTGTTTTATAGGTTCATTTCTGCCAATAGGTGTATGTTCTACTCTTTTTTCTGTTTTGTCTGTCTCATCCTCATCTGAATCACATTGCATATCTAAATCACTTTCCTAAAAATATTGATTGTACCATTATTATATTAAGTACAAATTTTCATCGGTAAGAAGCGATCAATGTAATTCACACAATCTTATTGTTTTATAAATTGCTGGTAGGCAAATAGTTTGTATTTATAAAAATTACATATTACTGGCATTTTTCAGTTTAAGCCAGCACTTATTAAAGATAGCATATTTTTTAATAAGTGTTGGTACTTCAGTTTATATGAATAATAAATACTTACATCAGCCTCGGCTTCATCACGCTCACTTAGATTATCAGAGTCACAATTTAAAGTGAGCTGCTGCTCTTGCTTTGATAATGGTGTGATTGTCGTATTACCAATTTGTATAGAAGACCTTCGTTCTGCGGGAGAAATTAATCAATCACATATTTACATGAAAAGTTATTGAGTTGAATTTAATTTGTTGTTTTTAGTAAATCTTTTCTTATGCTTATCTCTATTGCTTATAAGCAAGTGGCATTAGACAAGTGAGCACTGCTACCCATCCGCATCCAAAAGGCCAAAGATATTAAAATGCTTTGCCATCCTTTGCATAGAAAAGATGATGGGAAGAGGTTAGTAAATGGACAGCGAGGGGATGAGGCCTGCAAAACTACTATTTAAAAAATGTAAGAAGTGGCAAACAATGCTATGGGATAACAATAATGATTCCATCTAAATTAGAACTTACATCAAATTTTGTACATAATTTGCCTTGCTATCTTTTAAAATAAAATGTCTATTACAGCAGTATATTGTTTTGCTTTTAACCTCTTCTTTTCTTTGTTATTGACTTTTTTATATTTTTAACGAAATTTGAAATAAAAAGGGGAGGTTCTCTCAATTAACCTGTTTTTTAATTTTTTAGTTTTTTAATTTTTGTTACCTCAGAATTTCATTACTTATGAACCGATTTCAATTTGTTTTTGAAACTGTCGCATTTAATTTTTAAATTTGAATTTGATGTTGAACTTTGAACATTGGGTTCCGAAAATTAACTTATCGATTAATTTAAAATAAGCCCTGTTTGGGTTTAATGGATTTGTAGATGTAATGTGATTAGAAATGACAATAAACTTGTATATATTTGAAGTCCGTTTCCGAAGTTCCGTTTTAGTTAAAAAAAATTATGATACAATATGATTATAAATTAGATTTATATTTCTGCATTGCTTTGATGATTTCATTTCGCTTTTTTTGACTAATGGGATAATTACACAGGTTGTATCTCTTGCTTTCTCTGTTTTGCTATCTAATCCTCCAGCTTCTTACATAATCACTAGCAATGAACCCAAAACTATCCTGGCTTTTACAGGTTAAAAGATTCATTTTAAACTTGCATTTTGATATGTAAGACAAAATATTAATAACTTACCTCGTTTTTTAATTTGTTGAGGATTAAGAGTTCTATTGTCAATCATACTTCTACAACCTTCTAAGCTGGGAAAACATATAATAGCCACAAACCAATGGCAGTTTTCATTTATAGGAACTACAATGAAGTCTTTTTCAAATATATTCACATTTTTAGTCCATGTTTTAACTCTGGCATGCCGCTTTTGTGCCGGAGAGAGACTGCTGTCCCATTCGTGTGGATTTGATATTTTGTTTACTTTACTAGGTTTGGTTGTTAGCCTTTTATAAAAGAATGTGCTAAAAATATGAGTCTTTTCTCTCTGTCCATGTGTTAAAACATCATGCACTAAATGTTTTAAATAAAAATCTATGATAACATCATTTAAAAATTGATCCTGTGCCAAGCACATGTAGTCTTCCGTATTTATAGGTATACCACCCTTACCAGGTGGATAAATTAAGATTTGCCTTATTTCTGCAGGGTTTGCACTGAAAACAAAATTAACTTTTAAAGTACAGTCAAACCTGGATAAGTGAAAGTTCAGTGAGGGATTGCAAACGTTTTCTTGCTTATAAAGGTTACTCACTAACCCCATTTTCTTATAGAGGTACAGAAATGGTCATTATCATTTGTAGAGGTTAAATCAATAATACAATAAATATGCAGTTAAATTGTATGTAATATATGACATATATTTTACTCACAAAAAGGAAACCATAATTAAAAACCTATATATCTATCACAACAATTTAAAAACTCTATTATTTTTTCTGTTCATATATTTTGTATAATCATCAAAAACTGTATTTAAAAAGACTTGTGTACTCATATCTTTTCTTGTGCATTTAAAATTTCTTGTGTCTTTCAATACTACTTGTATATGTTTTTTTTAATACAAGCAATTGGAATTACATTCAACCTTTTTCATTTTGATCCATCTATCAACCTTTAAAAGAATGTAGCTCAAGAAAGCCTGTCCCATAACTATAATTGTGACACAAAGTGTTGTAAGCACAATGTTATAAATATGAAAAAAAAAACAAGTTTTACCTTTTAGCTCCAGAGTTCGAGGTACTCATAGACCTCGTTGTTATTTTTGCAACATTATTGCTATCTTTAGGACATGTCCTCACTAAAATATCATTAGCTTCACGGGCATTTAATTCATCCATAACCTTACCAAATAAGGCTTTTAAGGCAGTTTTTGCATCATCTGATATACATTCAGGTAATAAAGTTATCCTTTTATAAGGATCTACTACAGACATAGGATTGTAATATGGTCCTGAAAATAATATCAATAAATGTAATCAAGATTTAGTCTTAACCTTATTTTAATTGTTATTTTTGAATTATTTTAATAATATTAATATAAAACGTAATTTAAAATAATGTGTAGGTACATTTTTCTCCTTAATTAATTAATAAATACAAAAACATTATACTCATAACTCTATAAGTCTATACTAATATTTAAAAATAAAATTGTTTGTAATAATACACAAAGGTGGCAAACGAGCAAATGGTCACACAGACCACTACCCATAGACATCTGCATTAAGCATTTACAAATTGCAGATGCGTTGCTTACTTTTAATAGATAAAGAAGGGGATAGGCAGAAAAAATAACATTTCCTTCTTCTACCCATCCCCTTCCCCCGATAAATCTATTTCCCCTTCCTACCCTCTCCTTATTAGAAAATGGTGGGAAGAGTAAGAGGACTAAAATTAGGCCTCCGGCACCTCACTCATCAGATGAAACGCAGAATACTCTACTTCATGCCTATCTTCTGAGAGGTTGTGGTATTTCACCGGTAAAACAGGCCACTTGTACAAGAAATGTTGTTTAAAATTTTGTAATTAGTAAACTTTGAAACTCCCAAGCCAAGCTTACCACATCAAGACTTGAATCACCATTAAAGAATCTCAGGTATTAATGAAAAATAATATAGGTTTCTGTTGTACATACCATTGTGTAAAATGTACAATATAACTTATATAACTTTCTATATTTTACTTATTGCCACATGGTCTAGACTAGGTAAACATTGGTAAATAAATAGAACTGTTATACATAGTAAATTATGAAATCGATAAAATCAAATAAAAGCAAATTACAAATAACCTTTTATTACACATAACAATTGTGTCAAAACACCCAGAGAGAGAGATCACAGACTATGACAGAATATAAATAAAGTGTGATTTAATTGTGATTATATATATATAGATTAGGGTAACTTGGACTAATTAATACAGCAATAATAAGAAAAAATAGTTTTTCTTCAAGGATAATGTTTTGCAGAGTACATAGTGTGCAAGGAAAAATTTTGAAACTACCTGCTTACCCATGATTCAATTTCATCAGAAAATTATTTACTAAAAATGTGCATAAATAAATGTTATACTATTTGAAATTAAATATATTAATGAAAATATTAACAACATCAGTTGAGAATCCTATTTTTTTTAATTAAGGACGTAGGGTACATTTTGTCCCTCAAAAAAACCATCCATGTGAAGCTGCAGACAACAGCCAGTTATGTTATAGTGTTTGGTATTAATTTTGTGGTTTGCAGACAGTAAAACAAATAAATATGTAAATTCTAAAATGTTTGTAAACTTTTAGAACAATAAAAGTACTCACCAGTGTCATCTATCATATCCAAAGCTTTTCTTACATAAGCTCCACATTTGCTCATAGTATACAAAAAAATAACAGGCAGCCCCTTTCCAAAATGGATTAATATTCTAACAATTTCTTTTAACTGTATTTGCAATGCTACTTCTCTGGATTCATTTTTAAGAGAGGGTGCAACAATTTTAATACCTTTTGATGATATGTATACCTGAAAGGAGGAACCTTTGAAATTAAAGTAATTTTAATGAATTTAACCTCATTTAATTAATATTTTAATTCCCAACATTTTGAGTGCTTTATAGTACTCAGGGTCACAGGGGGGGACTAAGGTGTTTGATGTACCAATGTCTGTATTCGAGGAAATATAAGAAACCATTATTGAAAAAGCTTATTGAGGTACTTACAAATTTATTGAAGTATGGTAACCTAACCTGAACCTTTTCTTTATGATTTTGTATAATAGTGATATTTTTACTAGAAATATAATTAAAAGACAAACCTTTTCCTTTGGTGTATATCTATAAGAACCAATTCTAATAGTTCGACAGTTAAGAGAAGTAACAATTCCTTGAGAAGAGCTCGGGTTGATCTCTTCTCTACTTCCATCTAAAAACATGACATTTAAATAGAAATTTAATAATAAAAAAAGTTACTTATTTCTACCAAAAAAATTCAAAATGACACTGGGATTAAATAACTAGACAAAAACTTAACCCAAAGGTTACAAAAAAATTTAAAGTATTAATTCTTGAAAGTACAATTTAGAATGTAATTGTTTCTCTTTCTTTCTTTCTAAAAGGATCTGTTCATAAAATGTTTTTTGACAGTATGCTGTACTTCCATTTCACATCATTTTCCATGTAAAAAGTAATACTGAAAGTATGCTTTTTTTTTCTCATTCAACTGATACGAAGTTCCAAGAGGTTATTAATGAATAACCTCTTGGAACTTCAATCAAGAACTTAGTCTACAATGGTAGACTTTTCTAAGTTATAATGACTTTATTATGTTCATTTTTGATAAATGTGAGGGCACGACATGTAATTTCTAATGTTACTGATCAGCATATTATAACATTTTAGAATGCAATATTTTGACAGCGTTGGTAAATATGCATAAATTGAACGCTCTAAGGATCTGTTACTTAAACTACACATACACTTATTTTTACTTGTAAGAAATAGATAAAATTATCGTGAAAATGATGATAAATGTTGTTGTTCTATATGTTATTGATTAAAAAAATATGATGGCTTTGTACAATTACAAGTTGCTAACCATTGCGGCAAACCGAATGATAAATGTAACAAACGAGAATGATAAATACAATTCTTAGAATCATAAATACCTTTTTTACTACTTAAACTTTTTTCTTTAAACATTTTTGTATTAAAATCTTCATAAACGCGTTGCCAATAGACAGCAAAGACAACCAAAATGTGTCGCAGAACACAGATAATCTAACAATAACTGTTACTAAAACGATAACCGTTACCGGTAACTAGTTACAGGACACAAAACATTACTAAATAAATTGGGGTTTTCGTTGTACCATGACGAGACGGGAAATATTCTTAAATTTTAGATATTATTGCTTTTATTTATTAAAATATATACACAAAACATTTTGAGTTATAGAATTAAGGATGCATTTCGTAAACTAAAATGTTACCAGCAAAAAACTAAGAAATACATTAGCTTGGCCGATTTTAGAATAAATGAGTAGGTATAAAGATTTTTATAATTATTATTTTCGAATTAATAACATTTTAAGCAAGACTTTAAAAGGTGAAGGTGATTTTCTTCTTGTAAGAGGGGTAACAATTTTAATGTTTTTCAATTGCTAGATATATTTGGTGACCTACATTGCCCGTCACTAACCTAACAACAAGATTGCTCTTTATTACCGCATTAGCGCCACTTCTGCTGCGGTGGCGTTAATACGTAGGTACTAAAATAAGTAAAGGTTATAGATGAGTAAGGATTTTAAAAAATAATCGATTTTTATCTAAATCGATTATTATTTTCTTTTGAGCGATTTTTAATAATCGATTTTTATAGCAATATTAATCGATTTTATAAATTACGCGTTTAAATCGATTTTCATAAACAGTGCCATCTATGCGACGGAAGCTAACCGAATTGGCTCTAAAACATCTCTGTGGTGGCTACTTCTGTTCTATCCGGAAGATTATTTTCCAAAGCGAGAAATATGGCCAGGAAAACACGAAACCATATTTTAGGAAAGAGACTATCAAAATTATTTTTTTTAAACTGCTCACCTGAAAACTTATGCTAACCTGTTAATATTAATTCTAATCAAATTAAAAATTTTTGGACATTTTGTGACATTACGTTAACTTCGTCGTTTAGATTTTTCACTTATCGTTTCATTTTATTTTAATAATACTCTTACATGAAACGAGACTGAAAATTAGTACCAATAATAATTTTCGTCTTCTTATTTTAAAAATAAAAAATAACGAAAGATTTGTTTTATTTTAGTTTTTGAGACCACAACGTAGTCGTCTAGTTTTTTTAACTACCGTTTTAAGTATTTTATTTTAAAACTAGTCAAATGTAAAATACTACGATTAACAGTAGTACATTTATGGCTTTTTTATTTGATTTACATTTAAGTTTTTGAGACAATAAGGTTGTCATTTTATTGGGAAGCTCATCATTTCATTTTTATTATAATAAAAGGTAGTGAAAATTTGTATCAATAATATTTGGTTTCCTTATTCCTTACCTGGAAAGTTTAAGGGTGTAATTAAGGTTGCAAGTGTATTAACATTTGCTTTGGTTTTTAGTTTTGAATTGGTAATTTTTTTTTCACATCATTTGATTTGATTTTTAATCTGATAAATTGTTAATAAGAATCTCTTATTATTGGAATATGAAAGCATGTATATTTTTAAATAATATAAAAAAATCGATTAATTAGTTTTATTACAATAGATTTTTGACAAATCGATTAAAATTGAATAAAGAAAAATCGATTATTATTCAATCGATTATTTTCCATTAATCTCACATCCTTATAGATGAGTAACCGACAATATGATTAGGTAAGTATAGGAGCAATATTTGTAGTAGTTTGTCAAACGCTTTTAGGAAAACCTAAAAACCGGTAAATTTGCTAAAACCGATACGCACCGGTTATTTAAAAAAAAACGCCGGTTAAGCGGTCAGCTCTATAGGGGTACTACACGCTAGTAATTTATATATTAAAACGTTTAAGTACAAAGATGTCCAATAAAATGTCGTGAATAGTAGTGTGAAACTTATGTTTGAATATTTGTTTTAGTCCATCTTTTGTATAAAATACTGTTTAATTATTCGATCGGAATCGCCAAACGGAGAACCAACAGCTTCTATTTCAATTATTTCGTCATCACACTGAAGCAGATTATAGAGCGCTGCAGTGGATCAACTCTGCTTTTTAACCCAAAATAAAGATTTAATTCAACGATTTACTTATCCACTGATTAATAAACATTTCATTATAATTTTTATAAAATCAATTTTATCATTTTTCTATTGATTGCTAAAAACCGGATTATTTATAAACTAATCGGTTTATAACGGTGCTGAAAATTTGTAATTGATACATCTCAATACTATGTGCCCTGTAGCATGGTGTGGGTGACAGTTGCCTGTATGACGTTGACATCTGTCAATACCACATCACTAGGGATGTAACGTTTAGCAATTTATTTTAATCGCAGACGATACTCGCAGCATTAATCTAGTTCTCTTTAATGTTGTTATGAAAATTAGTTTAAAAAGCAAATTATTATTTAATTGGTATTTATGAGGAGA
>DWLR01006383.1:0-10105 GCA_018246295.1 Papilio alexanor hazarajatica
ATATATATATATATATCATGGTATTTACTTCTACATAACTATGGGTACATATAATTCTCTTAACACCTCTACTAACGAGTAACCAATATGACAAATGTAAGTTATCTAATGTCAATAATATCTTAGATATCACTACAATCGTTTTACAAATATATTTACACATTTTCTTCCAAGCCATTCTTATTCTTTATTACGAACTTTAGTTTCGCTTCCAAGTTACATGTACTCATATACTAGACATATCACGATCAAAATATTTGAAATCGCTCACACGAAAACTCGCGATGAAGCTCCATCGGAGAATGAATGTGTTATTACATTTCTACACTCGATTTGTTATCGAATTTTCCTTTAACATTTTATTTATACAGTTGTAATGTTTGTCTTTGACATGTGAAATTTGAAAAATTCTCGACTTTCAAACGGAAATATGGCAATGTCAAAAATAATAGCACGTATTAATTTTTAATTTATTAATAAAAACGAAACTGACTCCTAGTTTATATAATTTTATTAATAAGTCATTAATTCATTTATAGCCACGGCACGTCATTACAAGTCCATTAAACTCAAACAAAACATGTCTTCCACCTACCAATTAAATCTACCAATATGTAAATTTTTGGTATATCTTCGAAACCCGAAGTTCATTGCCATTCAAAATTAAATGGGCCCCAATTGCGGATGGCCCTTTCGGAAGAATTGTTTAAATTTTACTTTGTGTGATAAAATTATTTTTAATTAAATATTTCAAACAATGAATTTAAAGATTTAGTAAGAAGGCAATTTGTTTTGATTTAATCAAGGCTTTGAGTGAACGACGGTGTAATTCAGAGGAGGAGAGATGAGCAGATATAGCATTCATTAATCTTCTACAAATTCCGTATTAGCGCCGCTCGCTTTATTTTTGCTAGTGAGAAAAAGATAACAATAAAAATACTTACGCCCATGGCTCAGGAGCCAGGCAAAGGTTATTTGTTTCAATTTTACTTAGTCCTGGCAATCTTCTCACTATTTGGTTTAAAGAAATAAATGAATAAATATGCACACACCCACATCCGACGGGTAAATGTAAAGATGTAATGGATGTAGGAGAATCTACAACGATCTGCGTCAAATGGAAATCCGTAATCTCTACCTACTCCTTTGGGATACTATGTGTTTTATTTTTGTGTAGGATAAATGATAGTATCGCATAACCATATTACTGGGATGGCAGGGGCAGTTCTGCCTGTTGTTATGTATTTCATAATCCCGAGGATGCGAATCCAGTAATTTATTGATCCTGTATTTTCTAGACCTTTTCTGACGTGACGTCACTTAACGCAAGACTTTTATCGGGCATCTCAATATTTATCGAGTAAGCAACCGATAAGTTACAATGACAATTCAATTATTAAGACATTATAGGAATTATGTAGAATTTCAAAGATAACGTTCTAATTGAAATCGAAGCTTGATGCCAACCCCTTGTCACTGTACGCCTACTGGGAAATTAATTCGAGGTTAGTTATACCGGACGTCGCTCGTTAAAATGTAAATTATCTAACAGTTAGAATTATTAGTAATAAATAAATACAAGAACACCGACTGACTGACACTGACCGGTTGGCGCAGTGGTAAGATACTTGGTTTTCACGCCCACGACCTGCGTGGGTTCGATTCCCACACAGGACAAAGATTTGTGTGCATGAACATCTCTGTTTGTCTTGAGTCTGGATGTAAATACCACCGGAGGACGAGCAGCAGCGTTCTTTTCTTAGTACGGTGGGGGGGGGGGTCTATGTCCAGCAGACGATCATAAGCTGAGATGTGCGTGTGCGTGTGCGTGTGCGTGCGTTTTAAAATAATCCGCTGTTGATTTTGACAAACATTTAATGGTAATTAATATACGTCAATAATGTTGTTTGTATACCTCTCTCTCTTTCTCTCTCTCTATTTATGCAAATTATCAGCATTGTATAATTTATAGCCTAACACTAAGCTGTTGGAATACCTGTGTAATCCCTATCTCCACTAATATTATAAATGCGAAAGTAGCTTTGTTCTCTATGGAGAAAGTATTTCATGACCAAAACTAGTGAACCACGGTTGAAACCAGGGGATATAAGTTTGTATGGAAATTCGTCATTCTCGAAAGATAAAACTATGAAACTGGATTTAAACACTTGAAAAGAAATTTCCAAACACTTGAACAAAACAGATGAAAGTTCGTATGGAAGTCCAAACAAAATCAAGGTATCACGTCCAGGCATAAAAACGATTTTGAATTTTTTTTATATAGACTAGACCTTGGGAAAGTACATGCTACCTTTTTTGTAAAAAAAAAAAGTCATGAGAGGGGTTAAAATACGGGGATAATATGAAATTTGTATGGGACTTCGTGATTATCAAAAATAATAACGAACTCATAAAACCATAAAAAATACATAAACAATTGTTTGGAATGAAATAGTATATAAAAGTTCTTATTGAAGTCCAAACAAATCTGTCTATATATTTGGTATATTTATCGGAAACATGTGAATCATTAGTAAAAATGCTGTCTTAATGTATAAACGTCGCGAGAGCGCGGGACTTCTTCAGCGCCATACACAATGAACGAAGCCGGATCAAACTCTCAAAATCTTCATGCTTTAGCAAAGAAAAGAAAAACAAAACAGTTTTTAAAAATGTAATAAAAGTTATATGCAATAAACTACAGCAGTTTACATTTGTATTTTTATAACAAAATGAATGTCCTACAAATAATGGTGCCCATAACAACTATTCCTCGTGGACGAAGACGCGGGCAAAGTTAGTACATAAATAAATAAAATGTGAAGGAAAAGCAATACGCAAATCAAATATGCATTGTCCTTTACAATTTTTTTTTTTTTTTTCGATAAATTTCATAGAAAGAAATGTAATGAAGGTCGGAACGATTCTGGTCACGGTCGATTGAAGAGTTGTGAATTGCATTGCTCGAAACTCCCCGAAGCTCCGTGTGCCATGAATCCAATCTTCTTTTATGATTTAGTGATACAACTGAAGTGCTACTGCACCCATTTGGAACATTGTGTAAGGATATTGTAAATACTAGAAGGGAATAGAGAATAAAATAGATGAGAACGAACAATAATGGAGGTTTTCAAATATAATTGCCAGTATTTCGTAACATGCAAGATGCAAGAGACGGCAGAGCAGCAAAGCCGTCTCACCCGACGTGAGATTTCGCTAAGGACTTCGGATCACTTTATTGTAAATTGTAAGACACCCTAAATGCTAAATTATTGACACTTTTAAGAAACAAAACTAACAAAAAGTCTAAGTAAAAAAAAATAGATCTCACAAATTAAATCTTAAGTTCTCATGTCTTAATAACAACAAAGTAAACAAAAGGAAATAATATAAGCTTTAGAAAATCCTTTATAAAAGCTGCAGCGCTCACTTAAGGGCATTCTTACAGTGCTTAACTCTTCGTTATTTGAAATATAACCTTCCAAATACCCTCTCACTGCCAAGAAAGTTCCACAGAAGAAATACATTTTAAGAAATCTTAGTTAAGTTGCTCTGTGCCTCATTTTCTGGAGTCGTTTAATAAATCTCGTCGAATTAAATTATTAAACCGCAGCATAAAACAAGCTCTCCTTTGAAGCTCAACTGTCACTTTCACTGTAAATGTAAGATATAATTGTAGAGATATATATATAATATGTTTAGATTTACTTTTAGTACCGTAAATTTAATAATAATATCGGATCTTATGTAATTTCTTCTTAATATTACTTCATATCCATCTCTGAACCGTCTAGATTACCTAGATATAATAAATACAAACCGTTTGTAATCAAGGCAGCTCGAACAAACTTGGGCCTACATTCACCAATAAACAGACTAATGGCATGACATATAATGTCTTGCATAATTCGTCTGTTATTGAAGATCCAAACCACGGTAGTGCAAATGTCACAGGAGCCAGAGATAACACGCCTCAAATCGAAATTGATATTTTCTCTAACAAGTTGTCTTGTTGTTGTCTAAATTTAAAAAATATACTCGAGAAGTTATCAAATGATTTTCTTTATTTTTATTTTCTTCTTTTGGATAAATCTTCGTTTAATTTTACGAATAATGTTTTAATAAAATCTTGCTTGTTGCTTTAAATTGTACCCTTGTTGTGTATACCTATAATTTGGATAAATTATCTGCTTTTTTACTTGTTATTGTTTCGTGTCATTGTGTGCATGTGTGTGCCCTATAAATAAATAAATAAATAAATAAATAAATAAATAAATAAATATTATCCCATTTTTATTCCAGCGAATTTCAGCGATTAAAATTTCTAGGTTGGTCATTGCTGTAAAAATATTGAGTAAGATTAGTCTAGAAGCGCACAAGATAGTGAGGTTCATAGACGAAGGTTCGAATCATTTTGATCTAAAATTAAAAAAGAGAAGAGCAAAATCACATACCCTGATGTATGTAATGAGTGCGTAAGATCGAGTGAACAAAAAAAGAAAATTAATTAAAAATATTGAGAATCCTAGAGGGAAAGTGTTAGGAAAGTTAATCCGACACGACAATATTACAACCACAAATATAGAAAATAGAAGGAAAGAGAAGTACAAATAAAGGAGAGAAAAAATAAAGAAAAAGGTAGACGTATTTTCGTATCAGGAGGTCAAGAGTCAATTACACCACTGATAAGAACAAAATAACTCTTAAATTAAACTCAAACTCAATGTAACCAATTACGTATTAAGGTCATTGTTTGAGTACAATATGAAACTAACATCTATGTAAATAAGATATTGTTAGAGCATTCTGTAGATGACAATAACACAATTTGAACAACGTGATTCGCAATTGTTTTGCTAATTAATGTTATTCTAGCTGGACGTTGGCCAAACTGAATATAATCTACGTAATAACAAAGACAACGGAATTATACTGTTTAAATATAAAGAATGGAATACTGACAAGTTTTTAGTCGAGATTTTAACGTTTACTAGTTAACTAATAACCCGATTTGATTTCGAAAGATGACCATAGAGAGATTCCATTTCCGTTTCATAAGTTTCCCCTATTGTTTTAGTATTGCATTTAGTCATTTAAGATTTTTTATTGATGCTTTTTATTTTTATTTACTCACAGCTTAATATTTCACCTCTATTGACCAAAACAATAAGATCTAGAGTATGGTACATGTGTTCCATGAAAAATATGATACAGAGGTTTTAAACAAATTTTTAAAAGAAAGTAAAGTTTTAATTCTTAAAAATTAGAAAAAATATATACAATGCTATCTAGATTCATTTATTTTAGGTTAAAATATTAAAAAAAATCTACTCCAATTTTTACATACTTCATTTTAAGGCATGTTCTATGTTATAATTTGTGGGCTAAATGGGTTAAATGGGCTATGTTGTAGGTTACAATTTTTTTTATAAATAAGCTAATTTCGTAACAGTTAAAATTCATAACATAACGTAAAAAATTATAATGCAAATTCCTAAGGTTTATGTGAATAATTTCAATTACACTGATACGTGTTACTGATTATACAATGTGTTAATTTTTACCGCTGCATATCATTTGCATAATTTAATCATTTGCAAAATTAAGCAATATTGCAAAAATGGTCTAACATATATTTTTTAAATCTGGACATTTTATTCAACTGTAAGTATGAAAACATGCTAGGGAAATTTAAGAGGAAGTTTTTTTTTAAATTTTTGCCCGATAACGTGTTATTATTATTTGAAAAAAAAATGTATCTATGTTTGATTGCGACCTTGTGGCCTAAACGGCTTTTCCTATTTTTAGGAGGTTAGTTCGATTTGTACCCGGAGTGTCATAAAAGTCCAGTCAGTAGTGTATATTGGTTTTTCAATTTAACTACTGCTTGTTTTCACTCATTAATATACAAGTATTTTTTTTAATTTAGTCACAGTTTCCACAAATTAAAGAACATAGTTTACAAACAATTATGTGTTGCTAAATAGAAAAAATAAATGAAACATTTTATCGATTCATCCAGCATCAAATATCATATACAGATTAAAGTGAGCTGTTATTAATAAAATTACTGGAGTCTATCAATCAAATCTAAAATCAAATAAAACAACCTATGAAATTCGAAATTGTTAAAAACAAAAATGTTTCCCGTTTGTAATCCAAATTTATAAATTATATTTGAGTATTTTCAAATCACTCAAATTTACAATCACTGATTTTTTTTATTAAACTGTCAGTTCGGATACTGATACCTTTTTTTGATAAAATTACAATGCCTAGTATTTAAAAGTTTTTTATTCGGTATTTTTAAATGATTTTCAGGATTTGTTTGTTCATTTTTTATTGTATACCAACAAATTTATAAATTATATTTGAGTATTTTCAAATCACTCAAATTTACAATCACTGATTTTTTTTATTAAACTGTCAGTTCGGATACTGATACCTTTTTTTGATAAAATTACAATGCCTAGTATTTAAAAGTTTTTTATTCGGTATTTTTAAATGATTTTCAGGATTTGTTTGTTCATTTTTTATTGTATACCAACAAAAAAGGTAAAAGAAATATACAAATCTACAAAATATACAAATAATAACTGTTCTCTATGAATAATAAAACTAAAACATAAATATATTATCGATTTGTTCGCTACTTTTATAAAGTTCTTTTATTTCATAAAGGGATAAATTTTAAACAGTATTTACAATAACTAAGAAGACAAAATGGCGCATGCGTCTTATGCATGCCGCATGAAAATAATTTCCCTCGGGTGCAATTGGAAGCATCCAATATATGCGATATCTGAAATATATGGGATAATAAATGTATTGTTTTTTTATTCAACAGCACAGATTTTGACAAAAATATTACTTTTAAAAAAGGAAATACAGTAAACTTTCAGCATCTTATAAGAACAGGATTAAAGGACAAGACAGGCGATAATTTAATTTGTATTTCTAACATACGAATCTGAAACGTGATTCTTTAATGTTTTATCTAATTTAAAAGTTCAAGTTTGAAAGCTTACTCAGCGCGATGTAAAGAGAGCTTATGTTAATTCTCCCGCTACGACACAGGGTACAATAAAGATTAAACCTTAAGCAGAATACTTGGCTATAACGGAAGATAGGTTTCATTGAATATTAGATTGGAAGTAGATAGCATTGTTGCTTAATAAAAGCGCTTAATGAAAACATTACCATCTTGCTGGTAGGGCATATGCACCAGATTAGGTCTACAAATAGTCTATCATTTTCTTAGTAAGTCATGTACCTTTTTCAATAAATTTTAAAATAGTAAAAATACTCGCCAATCATGTTAGTGTTTAATTCTTTGATATAAGTAAACTTGTTAAAAAAACCTTTTACTCAGAACGTTTCAATTCAACAGTGCAACGGTTTGAACGGCGGCCATCTCGCGTGATATGTCGCCTGTATTTACTACAGACACGCAAAATGTCGCCCTCATGCGAAGATTCGAATAACTTATCACGATAACATCGCCCGAGTAAATGTAGATTGTTGAACTCTGAAGCTTCCCTGTATATATGTGTTGACGACAGAATATATACGTATTTATATAATATTCTAGGACATTATTCACACACGGCCATCTGAGCCCAAACCAAGCAGAGCTTGTGCTGTGGAAACCATATAACTGATTTACTACATGTATTAATATATGAGTTTTCTTTTGTAAATACATACATATATAGATAATTACACCCAGACTCAAGACAAACAGACATGTTCATGCACTCAAATGTTGTCCTGGGTGGGAATCGAATTCACGACTTGGGGCGTAAGAGGCAAGTATCTTACCGCTGTGCCAACCGGTCAGTCAACATACATATGTATATAAAATATGTACCTGAAAGTTTAACACCATTAGTTTAAAGTCTCACTAGCGATGTCATAAGCTTATGTAAAATTATAAGCTGAAAGAATGATTTAAAATTTCTCCTATTTTCTCAATGTCTTATATATTACGATATATCTTACGACTTTAAATCGTCCAATTGTAAAATGACTTTGCCTTGCTTTATTACGTCATAGTTGAAATATTGTTGAAATATACAAAAGAAGTTCGTGACATGACGAAGAGGAATGTCTTATCTGAATTAAAGCCGATAAATTAACTGATAGGCTTAATTTATTACTCAGAACCTTACTTCATAATCTTATTATAAAAGTTAAAAAATAACTTTACTTAAAAAGTTCCAAATAATGTTAATAGTTGATAAAAAAAGCTGCGAGAAATAAATTTGATATAATTACTAAACAATTAAATTTCAACAATAAGTAAATAAATTGAAACAGTCAAAAGAAACTATTCATGCTTTTAAATGTATTTTTCTTTTAATTAGATCAGCAATCGAGTGACGGTCGCCCTAGGCGCTGGTGGCAAAGGGTGCCAAAAAGCAAGAGAAGAGGCGCCGAGACATTAGCTGTCCAAAACGAGATTGTCTTTAGGGCATATTTTTCATCGTCCTGAATGAAATCTTTTTTTTTTCGCCTGCGCTGCGCATTGAAATTATAGCGAGCAAAAAATTCAACTGTTTATGTGGAACAGTTGTATGGGTCGACAACTAGATGCCGTTACTTGGACCACAAATATATTCAGATTTTTCGTTCATTTGTTTTTTCTTTCGTTTGTTTGTCATTTCGTCTGATGTTCTATACTGTCCATTACATTATAGCTGAATATTATATATCCTCATTATATACTATATTAAGACATATACAATCAATGTAAAAATAATTTAAGTAGATTTTTAAAAAGAAGCCGAGTTATTATATTATATCGCTTTGAAGTTATTGCGTAGGATAATAAAATTAAAAGGAAATAACAATAAAATCCGTGAAAGAAGTAATAGACGCAATAAACTTTAGCGAACATTATACGAGCGACTTATCTATCTCTCAAGAAGAAAATGAATGGGTTTACATTAATAATGCATGGTACATTCCAAATACATTCAAAAAATGATCATTATTAGTTTTTCGAAGAAAATAGCACTGATCAGTACATATTTTTTTAAATATCTCTGAGCAGGTATATCAACGTTTTAATGTTGCAGGGAGTTTTTGACGTATTATATAAAACCTCTTTTACTCTTAATGCACTTGCCAGCTTTTGCTGCTATTCTCAAAGTTTATCATTTTGAAATTCATATAAGAATACGTTTATTTAAACAAACGTACCCTTGTGACCTCTTTATTTTATGTTCCCTTATAAAAACTGTAACTGCCGGCAAAAGGCAACACAAGACAGTTTATGTCACGCGGACGACAATAAAAACAGCGGTGGGATGTAAAACTGATATTTATTTTAGTGTGCGGATGGCACACTTTGGACTTAGCATCGCCCAGGGCGCGCTGGTAAACGGTTCTAAACACGGCAGAGACCTGCGCCTCGACATATATGCAGTTTTATTATAATATCAATTATTTTAATTCAATGAGTCTAATATAAGTTAAGTATAGACTAGCGACCCCGCTTCGCATGGATAGCAATATGCTTGCTATCCATTGCTAGTAATGGCTTTTACGCAATCAACGTCATAAAACCTGCATAGTGAATTCCCGTCTGCTGTGAAATCTTTATGAAATCGATAGCCAGACGTGACGGATGAGGGGACTTTGTTTTATATGAACATGGGAACATCCAGACCGGGTGCATCAATTTCGTAGTGGTTGTTGAAATTTTGGGTAGCACGTAACTTTAAATTTTTCGTAGCAATGGTTAATAAACCATTAAATCTAACGTTACACTCACATCCCCAAGGATTTCATATTCGTTGTTCACTTATTACTCTGCGGCACATTAATTCTCACAGGCTCCGCGTCTTGAATATGTACTACCTCATTTCTATTTTCAAAATGTAGTTGCGGAAGTAAGCATTTAAATTAGTAGTCTTATATAAGATTATTTTTAATACTTACGGTAACGCTATATTGTCCTCTCCGCTTGGTATGAGAAAGACAAACGAAGTAAATGAAGAAAATCAAAATATACATACTGCATTGATGTGATAATTAAAACAGTGTTTTGTATATCTTTCGATATACAAAACACTGTTTTTATATATATATATATATATAT
>DWLR01006384.1:0-10104 GCA_018246295.1 Papilio alexanor hazarajatica
GAAAGGCATTCCCCGCGTCAACAAAAAAAAAAAAAAACCAAATGAAAGCTCTCGTCGAGATCTAGGACCTCGAGTGGTTTCCAGATTTTTCCAGGCCGGAAAAACGCGGAAAAACCAAAAACCACGTGGCCACGAGGTCCTACTTCCAGGTGTGCTGGAATAGCGCGATATAGCTCATTAAATAGAACTCGATGAGCTGAACCAGACGAAGTCTCGATCTTTAAAATCGGACAATTGAGACCCAAGTTACAGTGCCTAGAAATATTGTGAAAAGTGACTATATTTAAAAAAAAATCATAGCTCGAGAACGAAATCTTTTAGGTGTTATTATTATTTCACTGTATTTGGCAGATAAAGACGAATCGTTTGACACATCATTTGGATTTTTTGGACAAATAGTCACGAAGTTATAACGAATTGTACAAAAGTGGTAAAACTTGAGTAAAAACAAAAAAGGTAAACAAAGCCAAAAAAGTGAATTTAAGGACTAAAAGGACAAAATAAACAGTGGCAAACTTAAAATAAGGACAAAATAAAACATATTAAGCAAAAACAGTGACATTGCCTTTTTTAGGAAGGTCATTCCCAGAATTTATTGACGTAACTTGTAAACAAAGTTGAAAAATTTGTAAATATTTGTACAAATCGTTTGCAAAATCTGTAAACTGCATCTGGATAAGTGACTATTGATAAAATTAGTTTTAGATTAAGACATATACTTTGTTTATTGACAAAGTATATTTATATTAGTTACAATTTTAGTAATAATTTTAGTTGTAAATTTAGACAAGTTGGGCTCTTTTGGTCCATTCTTATTTTATATTAGTAAAACATTTTAACTGACATACACTCCAGTCATTATAAAGTGTAAGGACAATATTTATCTTAAATTCTAGTCATATTTTAACTTTTATTTTTATTATTTTGTATTAATTGACAATTTATCTTAGTTTATTGACTTGCACTTTAGTCTATTTACAAGTGTATTAGTATTAAGTATTTTTTATCTTATTATTGTAGAAAATTTGGCTGGGTACTGCCGGCGTGATACTTGGCGGTGACATCAATGCGTGGTCTACCTGGTGGGGAAGCCGTACCACAAACAGGCGGGGAGAGGAAACGGCGGCGAAACTGGACGAGCTGGGTTTCCACATCCTCAACATTGGGTCTGAGCCAACCTTCGACACCTTGAGAGGAATCAGACGGTTCACCAGCTGCGTGGATATCACTGCGTGCACGGCCACAATGCTGGGAAAGGTGGCGAACTGGCGCCTCGCAGATAACATATCCAGTTCAGACCACAAGGCGATTCTGTTCGACGTGCTTCTCCAAAGGTCCACAGGCACGGACGTTTGTCGCTCCACCCGGGAGTACAATACTAAGAAAGCAAATTGGGGCGAGTTCCGAAAGAGACTCGCCTCAAAATGAAAAGACAAGGGATTAAACCCTATAGGGACGGAAAGTATTACTGGAAAAGAAAAGCTAGAGGAACAAGTTAATAGTTATATGGAAACCGTGGTGGAAGCCTGTAAGGAAACCATGCCTGGGATTCCCAGGAGGGGTAGGACAGGATTGCCTTGGTGGTCCGAAAAGCTCTCTCGTCTCAAGGCCGAAGCCTTGAGACTGAAGAGACGGGTATCCTGCGCGGCGCCGGTTCGGAAAGATTGGGTCGTGCAACAGTATATCCGCGCCAAGGACAATTACCGCTCTGCAGTAAGGTTGGCTCAGACCCAGAGTTGGAAGGAGTTCTGCAGCCATCAGGACAGAGAGACCATGTGGGAAGGGGTATACAGGGTGATAGGCCGCACCGCGATTAGGCAGGAGGATATCCCCCTCACTCGGAACGGTAAAGTTCTGAGCGCGGGGGAGTCGGCCAGGACCCTCGCGGAGGTGTACCGGAAAATCGGGTTGAAGACGACGACGCAGACCACACAGAGATGAGGAACATTGCGAATAACGTAAATGTGGGGTCGCATGTATCATCATGCCCCCTTTCACCATGCACGAACTCATGTGGTCCGCGTCTAGCTTCAACCCGAAAAAGGCGCCTGGTCCCGACGGCCTCACCGCGGACATTTGTCTGGCGGCCATCACTCTGGATCCGGCGTTGCTCCTGGCCTTGGCAAACCGCTGTCTGGCGAAAGCAACCGCGGTCGGAATGAAGACCAAGCCTAATTATGAAAGGTGTCCTGTTTCATTTGTCAAGCGACAGATTCGTCTGGATACGCTTGACAAATGGAACAGGCGATATGTGGAAGGTGACACGGCCTCGACAACTAAGCTCTTCTTCCCCGACGCCGTTAGCGCCTACCCCACACTCCGTAAACTTGAGATGGGTCCCGTGCTGGCTCAAATCTTAACGGGGCACGGGGGGTTCTCAGAATATTTGCACAGGTTCAAGTGCAAGGAGAACCTCTCGTGCACCTGTGACCCAGCACGGGACGAGTCCATGCTGCATATTCTAGTAGAATGTCCAGTGTTCGCTGCATGCAGGGCGGACACTGAAATAAAAATAAACCTGAAAATCGAAAAAGAAAATATTAGTAATCTGATAGGTAATAAAGAGATAAGAAGAGAGTTTGTAAATTATTGTAAGTCCTTGGCTCAAAAAGTTATAGATAGAAACAAAACGAAATAAAAATAAGAAACAAAAAATGTAAATAGGTTTAAGCAAGAAATTGTAAAAAAATTTATGTTGATAAATAAAGATATTATAAAAATAAAGAGTAAAAAAGGTCCCTGACCAAAACATCTGCCTTATGATTTCCACTTGTTTCGTTCGCTATCTCATTATTTAAAAGACAAAAAATTCATGGATGAGGATCATCTGAAAACCGAACTCACTGACTTCTTCAATCAAAAACCGAAAGACTTGTAGGAGGAAGATATTATGTCTTTACCAACGCGATGGCGACAGGTGATAGAAAACGATGGTGCCTACATTATTGAGAAATAATTGTACTTAGTTCTCTAAAAAATAAAATAATCTTGTACTGTGAGATGGCGAGTTTATTAGTTGCCAACCTGATAATTTTTAAATTAGATGTTACTGTCAATAGGTCGTCTTTTATTGGGTCTAAGTAAAAATTGTATCAAGGTGCCCCAACTCCCCCTATTGTAATTTCAATTTGTCACGGAGAAGCATTCTTTTGATTTGGCGGGGTGAGGTTTCCTTTAGAATATAAAAAACCGCATCAAAATGAGTCCATTTGTTTTCTAGCTACGAGCCACAGATATAGACGTAAAACTTCTAAACTAAAAGATATTAATAAAAAACTTTGCATTGTGCACCCTCTTTTGTAACAAATAATATAAAAGCTGCACTTGATATGTGTTATTTCTTGCTTAAAAATATACTTTTTTCTCAGTCGACACCCACAGGGATATATAAACAGGTGACGAAATCGTGAGGTCTTTTTTTACTTATCATAGTTCTGCAAACCAGTTCTATATTTAGCGCTTACATTTTATTCGATCACCGTATTTTGTTAAACAACATGTTTGAGCATATAATAAAAGCTAATTTTATTATATGCTCAAACATCTTAATTCATTCACATATAAGTAGACACAAATATCAATATAGTCTCAATTTTTGACTATATCTCGCTCGAAGCGCTATGTCCACCGAAATGTATGTTTCTTCGTACTATAGTAGATTTCCGACAAGCGGTAGGTATTAAGTCAAATGGTTTATGTTTCTCACACGGTACTTTAGGAGCAAATGTTTTTAACTATGTTTTAATTAACCATGCATTCAACACTACAACACATTTTAGGTACAAATCTATAATTTTGAAATCAAACACCAATGAAACATCATTTTTAATTGATTTTTCATAATTATTAATTATACAACAATTGTGTACAGCGATTTCTAATGATAAATATGTATATAAAGCAACATTATTGTTATTTAAGAGTCCAGCAGAAGTAGTTGTTGATAAACATAATCTTTAAAACAAACAAAATGTACAACAGGGATCACTAACAAGTTAATTTATATTTATATAAATATATAGAAAAAAGTTTAAATGCAGTTGACTCAGAGAGCAGACGGCTGATAAGAGATAAGCAGTGTGTCGTGAGCACAGGAATGATAAGTGAGGGCAAATAATAATTGATAAAGTCAGTGGAGGGCAAGGCAGTGTGCTGTCCGCGTAGCTGAGTGTAGAGCAGCTATATCAAATCAAAGCAATTATATCACACAAACTGACATCCCTCATTCTATATCACAAGGTAAAACAATTAAATCTAATTAAATCAATCATATTAACACATTTTTGTCTTTAAACATATTAGTTAATGCAATAATTTAAATTTCTTTTTTTTTATATAATAACAGTTGTAACAGTACTCTGACAAATCAGAGATCAGATGATACATTTTGCTTACTACATTACTTCTACATCTATTATTGTTTGATGCTTATGCTAATGTTTTATTATTGTACTCATAGTAGCTTAGTACATGGTGGATGAGCATAGATATTACTCACTGAAAGATTAATCTTTCATGTAAGGGTAGTCAATCTCTCTCAGAGGAACAAAAGTCTCCTTGATAGATTGAGGTGAGGTCCAACGCATGACATAGTTGGGTCCTCCGGCCTTGTCGTTTGTCCCTGACATCCGGCCACCACCGAATGGCTGCTGTCCTACCACAGATCCAGTTGATTTATCATTAATATAGAAGTTGCCCGCTGTGGTCTTCAGTTCCTCCAGTGCTGTCTGCAAAAAGCCCTTGTCGTTTGCAAACACAGCTCCTGTTAAAGCGAACTTAGTGGATGAGCCAACTAATGAAAGGGTCTTCATGACATCAGGGTCCTCATACACATACATTGTTAGCACGGGGCCAAAGATTTCTTCGGTCATTAGCTTGTCATGAGGATCAACAGTCTCAATGATTGTGGGCTGGACAAAGTAGCCTTTACTATCATCATAATCACCACCGCCCAAAATCTTATTCTTTGCATTGTTCTTTGCACCTTTGATATAACCTGTTATTCTGGTAAAAGCCTTATTGTCGATTACGGCGCCAGTAAATACGGAGAAATCGTTTGGGTCTCCAACTTTCAGTTTGGATCGTTCCTCCAGCAGACCTTGCTTAATTGGTTCATACAGGGACTTAGGAACATACATCCTGGAACAAGCGGAGCATTTCTGTCCGCAGTATTCAAATGCTGAACGGATTGTGGCTGTCACAACAGACCTTGTATCAGCAGTCGGATGAACAAAGTGATAATTTTTTCCTCCACATTCACCGATCAATCTAGGATAGTTTTTGTAACGGTTGAGATTTTTCCCCACTTCATTCCACAGCCAATTGAAAGTTGGTACAGAACCAGTAAAATTAATACCAGCAAGGTCCGGTGAAGATGTGATTGTGCGCCCAAAGGTAGGACCATCGGCAGGAACAAAGTTGACAACACCAGCAGGCAAGCCCGCCTCTCTCATGATGTTAAATATTCTCCAGTTGGAAAGAAGAGCTGTATCAGATGGTTTCCACAGAACACCATTACCCATTAGTGCTGGGGTATAAGCTAAGTTGCCTCCGATTGCAGTGAAATTAAATGGACTTATTGCTGCAATGAATCCATCAATCCCTCTGAACCGCATACTGTTCCTGGTTATCGTAGGGTTTTCTGAAATTGGCTGATATTTAGCATTTTCTTTAAGAAAGAATACGTTGAACCTGAAGAAATCAATGAGCTCTGCCGCTGAGTCAATTTCAGCTTGGATAGCAGATTTAGACTGGCCGAGCATCGTCGCAGCGTTGAGGCGCTGGCGATGTGCGCCCGCCATCATGTCGGCAGCTTTCTCCCAGATACGCGCACGCTCTTCTAATGGAGTACGGTCCCATTTCTTTTGAGCACTCACAGATACCTGAATAGCTTTTTGAATCGTTTTTTCGCTGGCGTAGTAGAACTTGGCCAGGTTCTTGCCGTGATCGTGAGGCATGACTTGATGTTGTACTTCTCCATCTTTGATAAACTCATCCCCTATTACGATTGGTACTTCTTCGGTAACAGCCGCGGTGCGTTTCAGTTCCTCAACCAGCTCTTTCCGCTCGGAGCTGCCCTCGCGATAACCCAGCACAGGCTCGTTTTGCACTCCGAAATCTTGGAATTTAGGCAATTCCACCACACTAGACGCAGCGCGTTGTAAGGGCCGGACCCCACGTAGATTTTTCACACATAGTGCTGTCAGCATGGTGCTGCCGTTCAGTCAATCGGCTCAAAAATGTACAATAGGTTTTGAGTTACACCCAAATGGCTTTACCTCGGCGATAGGTACGCGGCGACGTTGTTACGTAAAGCGTAGTGTCCGAGGCGACGTGATTGCTTAGTTGCGTTCGAGATTGACGGTGTGACGATCTAATACGAGACAGTTAACGTAATTGCCAACTGCAAACGACCTTCGCTAATCCCCATTTTGCAGCGAATAGAAAAACCTGTAGTTATCTTTAACTACTGATTAACAAAGGTGTGACAGTTCAGATTAGTGTTGCTGTAGTGTAATTTTCATCCTTGAGCAGACACGCCAAAGGTATTTAAGGAAAAGTTAGGAAGCAGTAATGCAGTCCATCAATATTTTAAAACAACTAGCTCAAAGCGCTCCCTCACTCCGAATTCGATTGTTTTCAGTGGCTGGTACATTATGGATTTAATTCAGCTGTCTCACGATCCATAGACATTTTAAGGTGCAAATTCTTCAAAGAAATATTGATAATTTTAAAAGTTACAAGTGACTCTTTGTTGTTAATTTATGTATAAACTAAAAGAGTTATTTTTTCTTTTGTAAATATAGCATATCCATTTATTATGTCGAGTTTAACGCCTATCGCACATGGCTGCGAAAGCGAAGCGGAACCGAAGTTTGATATGAATTTGGTTCATTCTGGCGAACTGTTTAGCAGACAGGCTCAATCCGCGAAAGCGTTTTCAAGTAGTAGAGTCCGAAGTAGCATCTGCTACTGCTCGCTCGATCGGTAAAATACCACTACCTCACAGAAAACAGGCGTGAAGTAGAAGTAATTTGGCGTTCGTGAGGTGCCGGTGGTTGACTCCCCTAATAGTAGAATATCAGTGGGATTAAAAGAGTGTTTACCCCAAGCGGGTATCAAAATCACTAGTTTTGGAGAATCCCCGTCCGCGCGTTTGCGCCCAGAAACCCACCCGGTGTAATGAAGGAAGATATCTTTTCTCGTCGCCTCGGTAACCTTGAAGGAACAGACCTATCTATCTTGTCGTTATGTGTAGATAACGATATACCATCCTCGAGTCTATGCGTGCATCTATAGGTCCCATAGCGGTAATACCGAAACAGACCGACTCATGAAGCAAGTCCAAATGGCTATAACCATGCACAGAACTTGTGGTACACGGCGACTTCAATGCCGATCACGCCGAATGGCTTGGTTCACGTACCACCGATCACGCGGGGAGATCTGTCCACAACTTTTCCTGGACATGTTGTGATCTAACGCAGCTGATTACCTCACCTACGCGAATTCCAAATATGAAGGATGATACACCTTCCCTGTTAGACCTTCTGCTGACCTCCCATCTGCAGAGCTATAAGGTTTCCGTCGACAACTCCTTGGGTTCGTCAGACCACTGCCACTTCTGGACCACCGTGCCCATCTTGAGTTACCCTCGATTTAAACTGAATGGCTATCGCCGGATATGGCACTACAGGTCAGCGGATTGGTACGAGATGCGGTTTATTTATGCATCCTACCTATGGGTGCAAGTCTGCTTCAAGCTGAATGATCCTGACGCCGTTGCCTTCAGGGGATGAAACTCTTTATTCCGTTGTCTGTGGTGCCCATCGGCGGTAGTTCCCGGCCTTGGTTTGGTCGATCCTACAAATTAGCGTCATGCTACAAGCATTATTGTTACTGAGCCTGGGCCGAAGCGTCAGTGGCTAGGGACGTAAAAACCGGCGTCCTCAAAAAGAAGTATAAGCCTCCAAGTCCTTCAAAAGTTATTGCCAAGGGAAAGTCGGAACACGTGGTCAGCATTGGAGAGAGGCTAGTGCGCCTTCTTTCGGGAATTCGTGCGTTCTGGTCCCTTACCAAGGCTGTCCAAGGGAATTTCTGTACGCCATCTTTACTATCTTTGCGCCGGGGGGACGACTCGTTGGCCCATACCGCAAAAGAGAAGGCCGATCTTCTGGGTTCTCTATCTGCATCCAACTCGACTCTGGATGACAAAGGTAATTTAGATTAATAAATAAAATTTTAATAGGTGCTAAGGACATTTGCTCCTGAGTTGGCACCGGTCTTAATGCGTCTCTGCTGGTTTTCCTACTTCTTAGGCGGTTCTTAGGGTCGAAATCTTGGAAGACTGCCATAATCCACCCAATCCCGAAGAAAGGCGATAGATCAAATTCGTCCACGACGGATCACTTAATGTTAAGCGACCCGCTGCTCGTTTGCCTCCTTTATTCTATGAATAAACCCCAGTAGATTCAAATATGGTATTGTATGGAGCAACTCTGCCTTCCGTTTTCGTGTCCCAGCGTATTCCGCATAGCCTCAGTACCAATTCACTTTCGCGGCTGTGTACTACATGCGTAAATATTAAGTATGAAATAAATAAAAAATAATGATGAATACAAATTTTGTTCAAAATTATAAAGTTTGGGCTTTTTTAAAGTTTAGACTTTTAATTACAACTACTACATTAAAATTGTAAACCATAACGTTTCTTTTATACAATCAGATAAGATTTTAGGTATAAGCGTAATATTGTTTATAATATCCAGTAAATTATCTAAATATATCCATATTATAAATATTGCAAAACAAGTGTAGTTTTATTGAGACTAGATACATTGTGATAATTAAGATGAATGAAATTCTATGTTAGTAATTTTAAAAACAGTTCGCCATTAAGAAATTCACCCTTTAACACATGCGCATGGCGGGAATGCAGTATTTTTGGCGTACAGTTTAGACGCAATCGCAGTGGAGGCTCAGTATAATAATTGTCATTCTTTCCTTGTTGCAACTAAAATATTTTGAATTAAGCTATATAGGTGGCTGAAATCTTACATTTGTGAATTACCGTGAATTAAGGGAGAAACAGTTCCTTAATTTATCTACTTTGATAATATCCCTGTAGTACTATGTAAACAAGAAAATTATAAATGTTTTTGAGGATGAATAGATGTTTGTTACTATTAAACGCAAAAATTGCTGGACATAATTATGATGTTGCAACTTTATATATTAACATTTCTTCAGACCAGAATAATAGTCTGTTATAAACATATTGCTTAAATTGGACAAAATATGACGACGTGTCTAGTTTTTAAATATGGCTACTTTAGGAGACTCCGAGTCTTTTATCAGGGAAATATAATACTCATTCTGAAATACACAAAGGAAACATTTAACGAAGGGATTTTTTTAGTTATTATTATATTTCTAGTATGGTTACCGAGTACTTCCTTCTTTGACCTGGTGGTCAAACATTGATTATCTCTACACGGAAAATCTCGAAATCTAGGCGTAGTTATATTACAGTTGAAAACACTGTCAAGCTATGACATGAGTTCTGTCCACTAGTTTAAATTATAGCGATGAGTGGCTACGATTAGAAGTGTCTCATATCCAACGTTTTATATACTTGTGGTTTTGCAAAAGTTTCTGACTTGCAAAACTGCCTTGTAACAAAATTTGTGACTTGTCTATAGACAAGTCACAAATTTTTTCTATGTGTTACTGTTGTTTCAACTAAGAGGCGGCTGACGCTAGCGCACACTCAAAGCGATTAATGCGAAGTTGCACACGTATTTTCGTAAATTCGCAAGTCTAGGACCTTATAAGTGTACATTCAATCCTCGTCCGTATCCATAATACCGGCGCTATTCGAGCGGTAGATGAAGTCGCTTGGTTTTGTGTTCGCGCGAGCAAGTCGGCGATCGCTCGTATACGCGCGTTTTACGTAGAATACACGCGAACTCACGAATCTCACGAATCTTTATATCTCAAAAAAATATGCCTTAATATGAGGCAAGGGTTTTTTTTTTTTTGTTGACGCGGGGAATGCATTTCCGCACTTCGCCGTCCGTGCTGCGGGGGCAGCAGGGACGGCTT
>DWLR01006385.1:0-10104 GCA_018246295.1 Papilio alexanor hazarajatica
CTACGGCCTATGCAGCTGCAGGAAGCGGTGCAGGGTGTCTACGGCCTATGCAGCTGCAGGAAGCGGTGCAGGGTGTCGGGGAGGGCGTGGCGCGGCACGGGGCGGCGCGAGGCGAGCACGGCGCGCGCGGCCAGGCAGCGCAGCGTGGTGTAGCGCAGCGGGCACACGCGGGAACCTCGGTTGAGCGCGATCAGCTCGCCCGCGCAGTCGCCGAACTTGTTGGGCTGGTCGATGTGCGCGCCGCCCTCCAGCAGGCACTCCACGAGCTGCGACAAGACAAAAGAAACCTTTTCTACCTATATCTTTTTTCTGAGGCTGACAACGTAAGCCGGGCGTGTCTCACCTCGGTGGAGAAGTTGTACGGAATGGCGGCGACGTGCAGCGGCGTGGAGCGCGCCTCGTTGCGCTGGCAGGGGTCGGCGCCGCACTCCAGCAGCAGCGACACCACACCCACCGACGGGAACACCGGCTGCCACACAAACGATACTACCTTTCACAACCGGTGCAGCTCAGCAGAGTTATCACATCATTTACAGTTGAATATTGATACATCATAGATGAAGTTGTATTATTGATACGGGAACATCATTATCAGACGTTGTTGTCGAAGCTGAGCACATCGTGAAATTATTTTTAAAGATATCAGGATAGAGAAACTGAGTGTGAGATATGAGTCTCACCGACACGGCGACATCGTCCGCGAAGTACGTGGAGCGGATGACATTGAGACGCGAGACGGCGAGGTGCAGCAGCGTGTCGCCGGTGTGCGCGCTGCGCACGTCGGCCGCCAGCAAACGACGCACGCGCGCGCACAGCTCCGCCCGCTGGGGCCCGCGCGCGTCCGCCAGCAGCTGCAGCAGGTGCGTCACACAGCGCAGCGCTCGGTCGAACGTCTCCGCCTGTTTCTTGTGCACCGGCCGCGCGTCCAGCGCGCGCCGGCACTCTGACAACAAGCAACAACCCAACCTCACCACAACAATTGACACATAACATACATGTGGCCCATCAAGTAGTGCTACCCTCAACCCATAGACTACTGCAACAAGTTCATTAGTTGCAGATGCGTTGCCTTCCTTTGAAGAAAGCAGAAACAAAAAAAATAATATTTGCTATTCCATCTCCTCCCCCGTCAAACCCCCAGAAATAGCCTTCCGGAACCTCACTAATTATAATAAAGTGTTTATATACATAATGTTTCGTACACAGAAAACTTCAACTTCACGCCTGTTTTATGCGAGGTCGTGGTATTTCATCGGTCTATCGGACCATTCTTGCGCCAGATGTTTGTTGCGGGCTCTGCCACTGAAAAAACAACATGTAAAAAATGTTATCAGCAGCACATACCGGGGAGATGGTCCGCCAGCAGCTCGAAGACGCGCAGCACGTCGCAGTATCGGGGCAGGCCGCGCGCGCGCTCCAGTCGGCAGTCGCTGGCGTCCAATAGCAGCCGCGTAAGAGCACTCGCCGTATGGCACGTGTCTGTGGGCGCATCTACAGAGTATTGCTCCGTCAAAACATTACCCCCATGGCGACACTACACGGCACTTAAACTTATAAAATACACCTACAAAATTATAGCACATACCAAAACGCTTAACCACGTACTATTTCTTTTTCATTACAATAATTGACAAACTTTACATTTGGAATGGGACACAAGAAGTTGATCGATTACCTATACGGTGCCTATAAATATTTGTAACAAAAATTAGGCATCAAAATCAGGAGGCATGCTAATTTTTGTAAATGTAAATAGAAAAGAGGAAAATCATTCAAAGGCTTTGACTTTTAACATGTAAAATGTAAAAAAAAAAGTCTACACTGCTGCAATAGACTGACTGAGTGACTGACCCTGACAGTCAAAAGATTAAACAACTTGGAATCAACCAAACTTGCTCGTGGTCCGAGTATTTTTTACCGGTGAAAAGCAGCGAGTCCTTCTCGATGCGGATCTGCAGCGCCCACGTCCACAGGTCGATACAGCGCTGGTAACGGAACGCATCCGCGTAGGATGCGCCGCTGCAGGACAGACATCAAAAAATAATAATAAACACAACTAAACGTTCCACAAACTACAAAATCCCGGAGAATAATAATAGTAATCACCTCACTATTCAAAATTAGTTAAGCCATTTAGGCTCTAATAGGTAACAATGGAATTAAAATAAATATTCGCGAAAAAAATTACCCTCCCATCAGTCGAGCAGAAATAACTGTGGCACCTCATTCATCAGTCGAAAGGCAAGGTAAAAACACTCTTTACTTCATGCCCGTTGATATAAAATATCTTGGTTTCCGCCGCTAAGTCAATCTATTCGTGAAACAGCTGCTTTATCGCCGGTTTACATTGCAGCCAACAAGCCGCTGACGGTGAATCGCCGCGCGTTTGGGCAGCACGCGGCTTATGTTTGACTTACCGGTACATCAGCCTGAACACGGTGTCTTTGTGCGCGGGGCCCAGTATACGTTCGGCGATGAGCAGCGCCTGCGTGCGCACGGCGTCCATGTCGGCCGCCAGCGCCTCCAGCTCGGCAGAGGTGCGCCACTCGCGCGCATAGCCCAGCGCCGGCTGCGGCGGTCGCACTGGACGCTTTTCGATGTACGGCCCGTACGAGTGTCGGATCGCTGCACGAACAAACGATCAATGGTGACACTAGATGACGCTACTGGCGGTACAAATCACGCTATTGTTTCGTTCGCGTTTTAAATGGAACAAAGATAAGAGCCCTACCAATCCGGTGATAATATCCAATCCGGTGATGATAATATAGTAACGGCACAAGCCGGGGCTCCCGAGTGAGCCCTCGAGCTTAGTTACTGCTAAGAGGTTTAGGCTAAGCGCCCTCAGCGCTCTGCCGCCTCGAGCCCGGCGTAACTGTAAATGCCTCCTCAAGGCAAACAGTGGCAAATCAGTCACAAAAAAAAGAGCCCTACTAAAATAAAAAACCTTCATTATATGTATAAACCTGTTATAAGGTAGAATTCAAGTTAAAAGCATGGCTAATACTAAATATAAACAATATTTATACTAAATCAAACATATTTTATTAGGGGATTCTTAGATCCCCTATTAAAATATGTTTAAATTCTCTATCTAATAGGGGGTTTAATCTAATAGGGGTTTTAATCTAATAGGGGATCTAAAACGTTTTCTAATGGCATTCGTTCTGAACAACAATTTTGATGATGAAATTAATGTAATTTGTGAGAGTTTAATGAGAGACCTGTGGCGCGTCTCCAGGAGGTGAGCGCAGCGGTGAGGTCATTGAAGTCGTCAAGCTGCGTGGCGCCGAGCAACTCATAGGCGTCGGCGACGCGCGCGGGGCAGTAGCGCACGGCGGCGGACAGCACGCCCACCACCTGCGGCGAGCCCTTGAGGCAGGCGATGCGCAGCGCGTCGTCTCCGGAGCGCGAGGTGAGGCGCGGGTTGGCGCCGTACTGCAGCAGCAGGCGCGCGCTCTCCACACGGTGCTCCTGGATCGCGTAGTGCAGTGCCGTCTTTAGCTGCATGTCGCGCGCGTCCACATCCGCGCCGTGTTCGAGCAGGTAAGTGCAAAGGCGCACAGACTGCACTGAGTTAATGAGGCAGGTGCCGCCGTTGTGGTTGGGCCGGTGGATGTCGGCGCCGCGCTCCACCAGGAACTTGACCACCTCGAAGTGTGACATGAAGCAGGCGGAGCGAACGGGCGTGGAACCACTGTCACTGCCGGCGTTCAAGTCAGCGCCCGCGTCCGCCAGCACGCGAAGCACCTCCAGCCGGCCCGCCACCGCAGCGCACCACAGCGGCGTAACCGTATGCACCGAGTGGTCGTCGGGCACCTCGTACACGCCGCGTTGCTCCAGCTCCGCCGCGCACACGTGGATCAGGTACTCCACGATCTCAACGTTGCCGCGCTTGCAGGCCACGAACAGCGGTGCGCAGCCGTCGCGCGTGCGCCCGCACACAGCGCGCCGGTCCTCCGGCCGCATCCTGTGCACACAGACAAACTCAGCACCAACAGCACCTGCTGTCGCACCTGCATTACAGCCGTGTTTAATTTTTCTGGTAGTCAGAAGAACTTACCTGCTCGAAATATTTGTTTCAGAAAAAAAAGGTAATGAAAAATGTATGGTTTGTTTTTTAATCAAATGATGAATGGTAAATGTTCAAAATATGTTGTAAATAGTTGTAAAAATGTAACAATTTTATAAAATAATTAACAAAACACGCATTAACCAACAAAAGGAATTAACTAATCACTTACATTTTGGTTTATATAAATATTTATCATTTCTTAGAAATGATTCTTTCTGCTAGGTTATAAGGTGATCGGAAGATAGTACACAGTAGTTAGTTTAACATAAAGTTATTTTATCATAAAGTCATTATAACCACCTGGTAATGGGTGGCTGCAATGAGCTAACCTTTAGCTTATTCAATCTTCTCTTGAAGGGACCTGTTGCAGGAAAGAATGTGCTAAACTTGTTCCAATTATTAGCTAATCACACAATAAATGTAGATTAAAATTGCTTCGTTTAAACAGCATCGCTTTTTGCTTATTGCTTACTGGTTTAGATTATGGACTAAGGACTACTTATTATCGGTGCGAATCCTGCCTGCCGTTAGACAATAGTCAAGGACATTTAAGCTTAGTTGGAATAGTAAAAGAAACTCTTCCAACAAAAGATTGGAGATTCACCAAACATAATGGCTAAAAATGCATCAGCAACTCTTAGCTTAACTAGATGTTTATGAGAAGAATAGTTGTATATAATCAGGAGATACAAGATTTTTGCACATATTGTAAAGTCTTTTAATAATTAATTAATGTAATTTGCTAACTCATTTACCACATTCTTCCATTAAAATGTGTTGAGCAACAATAAGTAATAATTTACAGAACTGTAAACTTATTTTATACTTTAAGATATTTTAACAAAACGCTTAAAGAATAATTAATGGGGTTTTATTAAGAAGTTCGCCTCAATCAAAAAATATTGCTTTTTTTATTATTTACACTGCACTTATAAACAACGAAACAATGAAATTGGTAGGCAGACATTAAAAATAATCAATACAAATAACAACTAAGGGTGATATTAAGACCAAATACACTTTGTAAAAAGCTAAATATTAATAGCATTGTCATACAAAGTTAAACAAAGAAAATACCTCTATAATTATAAATACATTGACCAACAAACAGCGCATATTTTCCAATTAATTTGCGTCGTATTTATACAATGCAATAAATTTAATGTCGCTTTTGTTCAGTGGATGCAAAAAATTTATTTATTTTTTAAATAATAAATTAGTGATAATTAGAGTTAGCTAAATCAATAAACTTATTGGAAAATTAAACATGCGACAAAAATTATATTCACGATATTTCAAGATTAATAAAAAAAAATTGTAAAAGAGCTCACTTCTCGAGCCCAGCTCGGAGTCGTGCAGAGAGGCGTGCACCAGGAGCGCTGTGCCTACATTCCTGCATCAGCTCACTGAACACGGAATTATGATTCTTCATATCGAATTTTTTGCTACCCACTGGATTGCCGGCGTTTGATCCTTCTTCCCACATTTTCACCTACTAGCACGCAATATTAATTCCTTTATCAAAAATTTAAACAAGACGCGTTTAATTATTTTATGTTGAATTGAAGCCAGTACCCAACCACCACCTATGCCTAACAAGAACAGATTGAAAGTAGTGAAACAAAATCAACAACGTCAATGTCAATTGGCAGAGTTATTGATTTTATATTTCCATTCTCATAGAGTATTTTTTTATTTTCTTAATACATAAAGTTCAAAACACACCTTGTGTAACAAAATAACATTGAAATTGAGTTTTAAAAACATTAATGCCGTTGCGCTGCGGCTAGCTCGACCACTTTTTTTATATACGTTTCGTTAGAGGAATTTATGTATTAACGATCGTATTGAATATATGTATTATAAACGATTTTTATAAGAAATAAATTTATCTATGGCTAAGATATGTCAATTTTATTATTTTTGTTTTATTTTATTTTTGTTTTTAAATCTAATCAAAATGTCAAAAACAGACAAACTGTCAAGGTATTTAAATTCATTCATTGTTGTTAATTTCGAAAATTTGTTTAAAAATAAATATATGTATTAAAACACGCGACCAAAAGTCTCAAGAATATGTTAGACGACGAATATGATGAATTGCCAATGGTTTCACTCGGTATTCACAGCAATAATTTGGTAATTACACTTTAAATAGAAACAAATACCATTAGCGATATTTTAATTATTAACTCAATTATTTTCTATTTTTAGAGTAATTTCTCGATGCCACCTGCGGATGTTCTAGCATCGCAGAGGGCTCGAGAACAAGAATGCGAGCGTGAACTGAGAATACTTCGGGAGTTACACGCTTCCGACGACGAAAAGTGTCCGTCAGTGCAGTTCGAAAGCACGCTCAGTAACTCCAGCGAGCTGGGTGGGGAAACCGAATTAGTGGATGCTGTAGATGTACTCAGGATGCGTTCTGGGACATCACCCTCGCCTGTGGCAGTCAACATAGTCAACCTCTTAACCCAGTTTCTCAGATATCTGTCAGAGGCTGATTCCCAATTTATGCAAGATTATTTAAATGTGCTACAACAAGAATCTCCAGCTGTAACAAAAGTCGTAAACAAAGAGGTAAACATTTTTAAATTGCAATAAAAATTTAACTGTAGCACCAATAGCCCAATGGTTAAGGGTACCAACTACCAATCATGTGGGTGTGGATTAGAATCTGCCATTTTATTTAAGCAAAAAAGATTTTTATTATAATTGATGAGAACAAATGTTCAGAGTAAATACAGTCAATGCATCGACAAATTGATTTTAAATTTATTAACAAAAAATATTGTACTTAGTATTTCTGTTATTTGTCTTTTAGAGACATTTGATTTATGGTTATTTTTACAGATGCTAGTTGGGATAGAGGGAGGTCTGCTGGCGCAATGTGGCTGGCTGGTCAGCAGTGTTGTGTGCTGCAGTTTGTGGCTGTGTGCCTTATGCTTGGACAGCATTGCCAATGGCAGAGAAGTGGGTCTGCGATGGAGGCGCGCTCTGCATGCATTGCTGCAACATGCCAGTGGGGATCAGGTTTATATTGATTGGACATTAAATGTAATGTAACGAAAGCTCAGTTCCTTGACTTGTTCCTCCACCTTTATTATCTCAGTAATTATACTGATATTATCATAAGCTAAAAAGAGTAACTATATAATTTACAGCAACTATTATCACAAGTGGCTGTTGTTGTTTATCAACGTCTATAACCATTTATGGATTTAGGGTAGGAGCTAAAGTCTTCCAGACTTCCTGTTACACATGTCAGTCCCTTTTCACAAAATGCACAGATTGCACGAGAGCGACAGGAAAGGTATTATATCTATGTTACTTGTTGACAGAAGGGCTTTCTATTATTGAAAGAACATTTTAAATCAATAAGGTTCAGTTGTTTACCTAAAATAGACGGTAAAATCATTTCTCAATATATTTGTTTTGATAAGTGAAAGTATCTTGAAAGTGGTATTCATTAAAAATTGTTTAACTAACAAAAATTATTCATGTTTATTACAGATATTGGAGTTGGCACATATAATGTGCCAGAGTATACAGGAACCACAGCTGCTTCTACAGCTGAGTGACATCCTCCAGGGTTGCCCCGGATCTCCGAGGCGCCTTGCAATTCAACTAGTGAACTATGCACTTGATAAGGTCATTGTCTCATGTGTTTCTGTTGCTGTTTAACTTGTAATTCTGAACCAAGCAGATTAAACTGAGGTAAAGAAAAATTACTCTATACTGATAATATGAAAAGATTTGATTATTTGTTTCTGGCAGATAGACTCAAAAATTCCGAATGTTATGATATGTTAGACTTTAGCTGTCATAAGTTCACTATCTCTGGCCTAGGATGTTTCTCAAAGTGTTTCATCTTACATTGATTTACTAACTTCTTTTTTTTCCTTTAAATGACATAGTGCGAATGTGACGGCGCGGGAGAGTGGCGCAGCCTCACACACGTGCAGCTGGCAGGGCGCGGGGCCGCCGCGGGCAGGGCTCCACTCCATCATGCGACGTCACGCCAACGTGAACACTCCGACGTGCTTAAGGTACCACCGGGCTGCACTGTACGCAACAATGTCGACACTTTTTGACAATCTCTCTGATTTGACTTTTAACTAAAAACATAACCATACCATGATTTAATAAGATCCCAACGCCATCTATAGGTTCAATGCAAGTATTAAAATTACTATGTAGTTCCGAAAGATAGCATTTGAATTCTGGAAACTAAATACTGTGTATTTTGGAGCTGTAATGTGCGGTGTTTGTGTGCCGTAGGTAGCAGTGGCCGCGTGCCGGCTTGAGCACCTGTGCCGTAAGAACAACAACAATAACAGTGCAGAACTCAAGTAGAGACGCCATTACCTCTGCAGCAAGTATCCTCAACTACCTAGATGAAAGCCAAAACCGAATAGATCTGGAACTGCTTTATACTTTGTATATTCTCAACACAATTCCACTCTTTTGCAAGTGTTGATTACTTGCAATTTGATGTCACAGAGTGCAGAATCCAATCGCATCATATGAGAGCTGGCAAGAAAGTAAAATCATACAACAAAATACCAGTTCAAAGACCCTTAGCTATATATGAATGTATATAAACAGAACTCGGTTGTGAAACATTGAATTACTTGTTTTTTTTATCAGAGAAATAATAAGCTAATAATAAATTTTTTATCTATGTCAATGCAACTTTATATTTTGTGATACAATAAACAATTTTAATAAAAGAATAAAGCAATAATAATGGTGTTATTTTTAAAAAATAATATTTTAAGAGCTCATAAGTAATCAGTAAAACTGAGCGTCTCTGACAACAATGTATTTTAATGTAGCAAGCGATTGGGTCAAATGACGTAGAGTTTAAATACCTCATAATTCCATTGAATCAAAATCAAACCGCAGCTAGTCCTACTCTAAATATATAGTGTGACTTGACATACTTTCCCAAGGATATATTTTAAATCCAAGTCATATTGGTTTAGAAATACCGCCGCAATTAATAAAAATAGTACAGACGCGACGTCTACGCAATGCCAGAGGATTAAAAGTAAAAACTAAGTTGTGCTTATATTTTTAATAATTATTTTCACATGCGATTAATTAAGTTCATATAATATTTTGAGCACTCGTCTTTTTAAATATACTTATTATCTATAAATATTTGATTACACAATAAAAATAAATAGAAAGACTAATGTGTAAATGAAGAGAGAAAGAGTCTAATATATCTCTCCTATATTTTGTATAATTTTAGTAAAAATATAATTGTAGCAAAAATTTATATTTATAGCAAATTTATAATTGCTAATGTATAATTATTAACAATATATGCAAAGTCAATAGTTTTGAAAATTATAGAAAATTATAGTTTTAAAACTATAGCAATTCCAATGAAGATGGAATGTAACAACCTTGGGATTCATTTATATTACATTCTTTTTGATTCTTAGTCAAGTTTTTTTCTATAGAAATCATAATCTATCTATCTATCAAAGCATAAAATATTACTTGACCCTTGTCTTAGCACCATATAACTGGAAGAGGTACTGGAACATCTATGTCACCGATCGACTATGAACTTAATCGATTTATAATCGGACTAGGCATCGGTCATTGATAATTCGACAGATGATATCAAATACATCAAACTAATTATTAACGTAAAAATGTAATCAAAATATCATTTTACAATGTGACAATTTGATTGACCACAGTTTAAACTGTTGAGAGGTGTTCACAATTTAGTGACAGTTTATAATTTTCCTAGCCCGATTATAAACTGACGAAGTAAAAACCGATCAGCGACATCCATAAATTGATTGCTGATTAGGGTCAGAAGGAAGATATTGTCAAATGCAATGCACGTTGTACTGTTGGATTCTTCTGCGGGAGAAGCGCTTAGCTGCTTCTGGGGTAGTGTGCTGCGACTGGGGTAGTGTGCTGCGGCTGGGGTAGTGTGCTGCGGCTGGGGTAGTGTGCTGCGGCTGGGGTAGTGTGCTGCGGCTGGGGTAGTGTGCTGCGGC
>DWLR01006386.1:0-10104 GCA_018246295.1 Papilio alexanor hazarajatica
ATATTAGTACAATATCTGTTCAAAATGATCCCTTGAATTTTTTGCATAAACATGTATTTTCTTCTCATAATGTATACGTTACAAATGAGTATTTCTTTTCGGACGGTATTTTAAGGATTCAGTCAAGTTAATTATACAGTCGATTCAGTTAATAAAATTTAAATGATTACCTTCGCATGCGTTTCGTTATTTTTTTTATCGTCAATGCCTCAATCAAATAACTATGTCGGTACGTCGCAAGCAATTAAGAAATTTCTAAATGTTTTGGAATGCTAAAGATGCTCACGCAAAATTAGATAAAATAATTAAACTCAATTTCAACATGGATTTTATTTTGTGGTAAGAGTCTATTTTAAAGTATTGTGTCGAATATAGATATTTAAAACCACACCTGTTCAACGTTTTGTTATAGCCAACAAATTTTTCGATGATCGCTAAAGTCAACCAATAATAGTTAACAAGCCACCTTCCAAATTAACTATAGCAAACGTTACATTCGCGCTAAACAAACATTGACTAACCTGGCAAAATTAATTGTAATAGTAGCCCAAGACGAGGCTATCGTTATAGTTTAACAACCATTAACCAAAATTATGATTCAAACTCCTTGAAATATTGAATACCTTCACAGGACAAACGACGAATACCTACACGGGACAATGTTTGCTACCTGACGTTCACGCAAAGGTGACAAAAATGGTGATACCATTGTTATCGTCTGGTTTATTGTAAAAAAGATATAATAGAATGACAGGTTCGCAAATAAAATAGAACGTCTTACTTATATATAACTTGGCTAACTATATTAATTTGATCTTTATTTTATATGCTTCGCATTCGTACTGTAACTGTTTTTATTGTACGATTCAAAAGTTGAATTCTTACATGTCCCTTGCTGCCACGCAATAGATACCCAAAACTTCCAAAATTAATTCGATCCACGAACAACGCTATTTCATAGTCTATTAGCGCATACGATAAGTATCTATGTATGTATGTATACCAACCAGAACGAATTTTACCTTTGATACGTAACAATTTTTTTTTAATATAAATATCTTTGCCTATAAAGATAAAATTTGATGATCTTATATGTTAGTAGTATTTCTGCGTTAGAAGTTGAATTTGCATGAAGTCATAAAATGTATTATTAATTTTAAATTCGATGCAATATTGCACTATGTGGCCATTTGCTGTGTAAAAATAGTGTGACGAAATATTTTGAACATAAGAATATAACAATAATAGGCCTACCATTAAGATCTGAATATTTGACCGAAAAATATTCCTAATTATGATAGAATCTTCGAATATTACTGTTCAGAATAGGTCATAAGCGCGGCAAATGTTATTATTTATTTGCGTAAGACAAATTGAATTTCTGACCCCTAGACATTACTACCCATAATTGTTTTAATTAATTTATAAAGTTAACCATACCTTTTGCAAAACGTTATACACATAGACACATGATGCGAAAATCACATTGAATATACACTACATAACATTTACATTAATATAAAGCTTGCGTAATAGTAAATACCTATTGGCTACAGGGTTAATGCCGGGCACATGAATATAATAAATATCAATTACACCACACTTTATGTATTCAAGAGGGTCAACTCTTGCTAAACGAATTCGCAGTTATACGACGTTATACTAAATATGTCTTTACTATTGGTTGCACAAATTTTATTATCATTGTTTGAAGCGGTCGATGACGGATGCCACCCATAAGTGATGGCAAGGATCGTACCTTCACGTGCAATCAACTCAGCATTGCTTGCATCTAATGGTCAGTAATGACGGGCTTATAGGTGCCAGCTTTCTACAAGTACTCGAGGCCGCAAATGCATTACGTCCTAGTCATCTTAGGTCTCAGAGTTGACTAGGTTATGGTTATAAGGAAGTAAATCTTTACCTCTAATAGTATAAAAGTGCTAGACTTTCGATGTGTAATACAGTTGAAGTATACTAAGTCCCGTATTCTAATTTAGGATTAAAATTACATTTCATATGGAAACATAATGCTTAACTTAATTTTACATTTTTTTTATATTAAGTTGTATTTACTGTGTGCTATTCTTTGATTTGCTTCTAGAAACAAAAACTGCTTGTTTATTACCATTACCATTAGAAACATTTTCTTTCCGAGATGTCGAAAAATAACAATGGCGTGTGTGTGTAAAGGAAACTGAACTCGTCAGACGGGTAATTAGTTATTACTGATTCGATTCATGGATTGATATATGGTAGGACGGTGCTGCTGTACATGCTCATCCTTCTTCTATCCATCCCCTTCCCTATCAAATCCTCTTTCCCTTGCCATCCTTTCCTTACTTGCCACTAACAATCTCAGGTGGAGCGAGAATGGCGGTATTTTACAAAAGCTTTCCAGTAACCAAGAGTACCATTTCTTGATATACTACCACTGAAAGTGTTTCTAAAAAATCCAGCAAATTAATTACTAGAGGCAAGACTTATTTCACAATTAACACTGGCCAGTATACGAAGTGACAAGTGAGTACGCTAAGTTTATTGTGTATGGTCATGTACTCTTATTTCAAAAATTAAAAAGAAAGTACGTAAGACAAAATTTCTAAAACACAATCAAATGTTGCTGAATGACATTATCTACGTAGCAATAACGCCTTACTTATGAATGTCAGCAAAACAATGTAGTTATAGTCAATGACAACAGCTTTCGTAATTTCATTCGAGCTACGTATTTTACTCGTATTAACGGTTTTTGGTACTCATCAATGCACAAAGAATATGCTGTTCGTGTCCCCGTGTTAACGTATGCACAACGTGTTTTAATCACGCAAAATTAAATAAAATAATTAAATTCAATTTCAACATGGGTTTTATTTTGTGGTAAGAGACTATTTTAAAGTCTTGTGTCGAATATAAATATTTTTCTAAAAATAATCATATGTATTCAAAGAAGTCAAAAGAGTATGTATATAAATTAAAATTGTGAATAATAGAAATAACAATCATATTTGGTATTGATAAGCTGTCCGAAAATTCGCGTCAGAAATCGAGTCGAGTACCATTTATCTACAGAACGACGACGCGCTTATATTTAGTTTGTATGAAAACATCTCCACATGTTTTAAGCTTCTTCTTCTTGAATACTACCTATATCGAACCCTGATTAATTTAAATATATAAGCTGTTGGAAAACGAGTACTAAGCCCAATTCTAAAACTCCTGGACAAGCGTATACCGATGTCTTATTCACTGTAACACTAGGTTATTTTTTGAGAGTAGGTAATATTTATTAAAAAAATAATAGAATATTTTTATTTTTTGAACTTCAATTTAGATTTTTTTTTCAGTCACTGGGTTGAACACTTACCTAGCAGTCTCACTGGTTTATGTGGTCTGCATTTTTTACGCATCGCAGGTAACATTAACAAATACTTTTAATGTGCATTATATATAATTAATGAAATATTTTATCGCAAAGACACAAGTTAATTTCTTTGAATACTTGTTATATCTTATTTTTAGGGTGGTATGAAAGCAGTGATAATGACGGATAGTTTTCAATCGGCTGTACTGTTGGGATCGCTCGCAACAGTTCTCATTATGGGCGCCGGGAAAGCGGGTGGTCTAGGCGCAGTTTGGGACTACGCCAGGACTACTGATCGACTACACTTTTTTGAGTAAGCCAATGAAAAAGTATTTTATTATCTAATGTAATAGGGTTATTATTAAATACTTAAACCTATATTATCTGATTAGCAATAAGTAAAACTAAAATTTAATAAACTCATGCCCTGTTCCTGTATCCACATTAATTTTCTATTAAATATATCTATCAATGTATTTGTATATTATTTTCATACTTTTGCTATTGCCAGTATGAATCCTGACCCGACGGTGCGACACTCCTTCTGGTCGGTGGTTGTGGGCGGCACCATGTATTGGCTGAGCATGTTCTGCGCGAACCAGGCGTCGATACAGAAGTACTTGTCCGTGGAACGCATAGCACAGGCCCGGGTGGCGCTCTGGGTGTCCGCGTGCGGCCTGCTCGCGGTCTACTCGGTCAATTTCGTCACCGGCGCCGTCCTCGCCACGCATTACGCGGACTGCGATCCCATTCAGGTGAACGCGACACGAATTTTTATACGTGAGGTTCACACGTTTGTTTTTTAATAACGATTGCAGTAAAATGTAGAACGTTCTTCTTTTTAGTGACCTGATTTAGACATGCAATATATTTTTCTACGTTTAGGATTTGTCTGGCTGTTAGCGCCCAAAACAATATTGAATAAAAATGGGCTTAGCTACGAGCCCCTGAAGGGTCAGGCGGAAAACCTACTAGACATACTACGTGATAAAGTAAATGCTAATTTTTGAGTAATTTTGAACAACATAATATATAAAAACCGTTGGTGGTATGATGACACCGCTTAAAGTTCGGTGCGATTTTTTCAAGTTTAGATCACTTGCAAGGGATCCACTTTAACTTAATTTGTTTCTGGTAACGACGTTACTCCGCATGTTCAATTCGACCTAATAAATACTTACCAAAGGCTGGTGTGATCAATGCATCGGACCGGCTGCTTCCTCTTTACGTGGTGCGCGAGCTGGGAGCTTCACGAGGTGTTCCCGGCTTCTTCGTTGCTGGAATTTTTGCAGCGAGTCTCGGGTAATACACTTTATATTTTTACGCTTTTATAACATAAGTCTACACTCAATTTAAACTTTAAGGGGACTAAAATTCAAACAACTGTAATACTTCAACCGAGAATCCGAAACCTCTGAGATCTCTCTAGTAACTGGCTTACACTCAGCTCAATTCCTAATTTAAGACGTAACTAGAAAAGACCAGTTGCCGTACCAGTTTCAATTCAATGTGCACGAGCTTTGAATTAGGCCTACAATTCGTGTAATGGCCTGAACAAAAAACAACAACATTTAAAAATCATGTTAGAAACATACCGTATTTACACTATAACGGACGGTTATTTTATAGTGTTATCTTTATCAATTTTAAATTTGTGATATAAGATTTGTTTTTGGAATAGGATTATTTTCTTTTTGGATCTGACCCAAGAGTCACTAATGACAGTTATCTTTATACCATAGATATCTATACCGGAGGACCTGAAGTGGACTTCTAATGTCGGAAGGAAATGTCTATTAATGCATGCGATTTAATCTTACAGGACGGTAGCGTCAGCGTTAAACTCACTGGCTGCTATCGCATGTCAAGATTTGTTCACGGGCCTTCTCGGAATAACATTACCTGAGAATAAAGGAGCGGCAGTAAGTAGGATCTGTTTATCACGACTATTCAGTATAACTTAAATAACACCTTCCTTAAGGAGGCCAAAGCCCCCCGATCGTTTTATCCCTCATTCAGTACCCGATGACCAGATCTTTGATTCATGTTATGGGAAGTCTACCCACGCTGCTTCATCCTGTACACCATTCCAGAACCTTTCGTTCCATAGACTTCGTTCTACTAATTTACCCTAAATCATAACGCAACATTTTTTTACTTATAATAGCTATTTTATATGTGTGTATTATCTGTGTAAAAAGTTTTATGAAAAATTAGCGTAAGTTTTTTTACTTATTTATTTCCAAGAGAATTTACAATGTTACAGTAATCTAATATGTCACCAAACTTTAGTGCAGTTTGTTGGCGACAGAACAGTCATTATACTATAATATATTAACCTACTTACATCTAATATAAATACATAAAACACAAAGCAACAATTAGATAAATACTGCACGATCTATATAATAATTAATTTTTTAATATTCCAGAAGAAAATGTTTTATTTTCAATATATATTTTTTATGTAAGCTACAATCACTTCTCAACCAGGCTGTATCGTTATATAATTTTGGTACTAAGTAATTATTACAACTTTCCCATTAATAGTTAGTAGCCTTTACCTACTAGTACAAATTTGCCCTCCGTAACCCGATTAGTATTTTTTTTATTGTTTGCTTTATTGTTATGTTCCATACTAAAATAATTTTCTAAAAGTATCTTTAATTTAACTTTTTGTTCTATAGGTAAAATTTTACATATTCTAAACAATTCCATATAATCTTTTTTACATGTTTTTAATATATTCCTGTTGACTAATGTTGATAATTCTAATTTGTAGATTTATGATATTAAATAAATACGACTTGAAAGTCCTACCATACACACATTTCTTCTGCTTAGATCGCTAAATGGGTATGCGTGGCGTGCGGGGCGCTGTCGTTCGGCCTTGTGTTCGCGGTGGAGCGGCTGGGGCCGGTGCTGCAGCTCGCCGTCTCGTTCAACGGCATGGCGGGAGGCGTTTCGCTAGGTCTCTTCAGCCTCGGAATGCTCTTCCCGTGGAGTAATGCCAAAGTAACTTGTTATAATTATGTTGTATTAACCTAAAGTTTACGAAATCGTGTAAAAGTGAAAAAAATGAGATCTGTTTTAATTTTTAATTTGGGCGAAGAGCTTTTATGGCGTTTTTTACATTAGAGTTTCCTGTCTCTAATATCGCAAATAGATGAGGTAAGTGGAGCTTTTACTAAAATAAGATACTTGTCTTTCACGCCGCAGGTCGTGGGTTCGATTCCCACACAGGACAAACATTTCTGTGCGTGAATATGTCTGTTTGTCTTGAGTTCTTTTCTTAGTATGGTGGAATATACTGCTATCGCCAACCCGCCTGCAAAGCGTGACGATTATGACATATTTCTCCCCAATGATGCGATCAATGGGGGGAGACCTACGTCCAGCCGTGGACGATCATAGGCTGAGGAGGAAAATAAAATGTAATAAAGATGTTATATTCCGATCCCCAGGGCGCGGTAGTCGGCGGCGTGTTCGGGCTGTTGGTTGTGGTGGTGGCGGGCGGCGGCGCGCAGCTCGTGCAGCTGCCCCTGCCGCGGCTGCCGGTCTCCACAGACGGGTGTCCCGCCTCCTACAACCTCACTTCACACATGACTATCAACCCTACGTAAGAACATTCTTTTGCCCATTACAAAACTAAGATACCTACATAAAACAAGTCACGGACTAACATGTCGAAACTGACACACTGAACAGCTAGCTTTAAGTTTGCTTAATCTATGGTTTACACTCACAATCTGTCTGATGTAACGATGACTAATATAACCCAAATGATGGGCGCATGAAACATCCTCCCGTCTTTAAATTCAAAATCGGAATAGGCACCGTCAAGTTCCTTGGCGGAATTCCACTTCAAAAGAGACAATTTTTTAAACGTTTCGTACGCCTTGAGACGTTGACGGAGAAACAATAACCAATAGGATGTTACTTTTAAATGTGTCAGGACGAAAAAAGATCGGTTAATGTAACAATAGCGTATCCGCAAAAAATGATTTCGTCTGAGTGGCAGAGATCGTAAAATTTCCCGAGCGGAAAACAAAGACAACGGTGATAAAAATAGTCAGGGTACAGTACAGGTACTTCACAGATTTTACTTTTGTCAAAACATCGATAGTGCCCTAATTGGTCAGTCGCAAAAAGGAGGCGGAGTTTAGCTTCTTGAAAGGAACAAAGCAATTTTTCTGTAAGTGGAATACCGCGAAGGAAGTCGAGTTCCTTCGCGTACCTACATTCATATGTAAGCAATCTGCAAATACATAAACAAACTGTCTGTAAATCTGCAAACATTTGAATAATTGATTCATTATAAGTATTAAGAAAAGTTGCAAGCTAGTAAAGCGGGCCTTTAGTCGTGATTTATTCCTCAATTATGACGCTTACCTAAGTCAACTAAATAAAGTACTATGTTATTCATAATTATTGCTTTCGCTCGCACAACATTGTTATATTCGAGGTATAATTTATTCGTGAAGGCTTGTCATTGCATAGTTGTTGCTAAAACTTTATCATTTGCTATGAAGATTAATTACTGTTAGTCTTCCTATAAATAAATGATAAGATGTGACGCCCTCCATTGTTTTCTTATGAACAGTTTTACACAATCTTCCGTCGTTTAGTATTCTAACGCCGCTGGAGTTTTTGTAACGCCCGATATCATCTAAAATTTTCACGTAAGACGATCATTGTTTTCAACAAATTCCCTTATTTGTATGATGCAACTTTATTCCGTTGTTATTTTAATTGTGAAAAACTAAAACTCTGAGAGAAGCAGCAAATTAGCTACTCAATAATAATGGAGTTCAAGTCTCTCAAAAGAATTAAATTTATTGATACGATTTTAAAATACAAATTAAAACGAAAAGAAAACATTCAAGGGTGAATCATATCAAAAACATGTTTAACCACAAATGATGCCGCATTTTTTATTTTGTTTTAAAACTATTACGAAGATGTGGTAAACATTTTCTAATATTGCTATTATAACATACAGAGTACGCGGCGATTCTGAAGTATAAAGACCTGTGACCGAAAAACTTTTAAAAACCATATTGTCTCCAAATCTAAAAGTACCTAGCGCCGACCGACGGAGAGTTTCTCTTATTAACTATGAGGTACATTTTCCAGGGAGGACCAGGGTGAATCAGTGTTCTGGCTGTTTCGCGTGTCGTATCTGTGGTACTCGGGGCTGGGCTGCGCGGCGACGCTGCTTGCCGGCCTGGCCACGTCCGTGGTCACGGGCGCCACGAACCCGGCGCACGTGCCAATTGACCTTATATCACCGCCTGTTATTTCATTCCTCAATTCACTGCCTACTAAGTTCAAAGTAAGTATTCTAGAATCTATATATAGAGTATGGCAGTTATATTTTTAACCGATTTCAAAAAGGGTGGAGGTTCTCAATTCGCTTGTATTTTTTTTATGTTTATCACCTCAGAATTTCGTTGAATCTTAAATTAAGGTTCAATGATATTAATTTTGAATGTAATTTAAACTTAATGTAAGAGCAAGCCCTGTCCGGACTTATGGGTTTGTAACCGTACCGTATCGTGTACCGTGGCTATAAATGATAAACGAAATTATGTACATTTGAACTCGGTTTTGTTTTTATAAAAAAAGTAAAGATTATTTAAAAACAATTATATAATATTTCACTTGACGGTAATTATTGTAATATTTAAAAATTACAGAAGTTGTTTATGTTGTGTATATTTTTATATAATGCCTTTTTGAGGTAACTTCTTAACCTCAAGCTGTTCTCATTACACAATCTACATAATTACCGTAATATAGTAGTTAGAAGACCCTGTTACTACTTCCTGGATCCTGGGTTTGATTACAAGCTGACCAAAACTTGCACATATTTGTTTTGGCTCGGTAAATAACTTTTGTTTTTTTTTGAGTTTATATTTACTTATGCTATTTTAGAAAGCACTACGTGTACCGACTCGCTTCGGTTCTGAGCGACGCAGGAGTTCCAGCGTGCGGCCGCCGAGCATCGCCGACGACAAGGACACGAGGCGAAGGCGTCGTCTGTCCGAACTTGCAGGGGGCGTGTTCTACAGTGACACGCCCCTCACGCGCGGCCTCGACAACCCGGCCCTAGGCCTTGACCCTGAGAAGCCTCCGCCCGACGACTGCGTGCACCACACCTTCGCCCTAGACCCCACCGTATCCCACTGCCCACAAACCTCCACATGCTAACAGTTTAATCACCTAACTATGCATATTGAATGTATGATTCATAAACCAGTATTATATTCGGTTTCTCTTAATTTACACACTAATTCTGAAAAGCAAGTTTCACGTTATCATATATTTCATAGTTAGTTAGTTTAGATAATTTAATGCCTGAGTTTTGTAAAAAAATGACCACAAATTTATATTGTTCAAAAATAAATTACTTAAATTATATTGAATTTAATTTGACATTTCAAATCGAGTTAGTTTTATTATTTTTCTTTAACTTGTTATTAACATTGGTTGCTTTTTAATACATAATTTAAATCGAATAATCATTTGTTTAAAAAGACACGATGTCCCATCCCAGACGGAGACGACGATTATTTGTAAATATTGAGATTATAGATTCAAAGAAATTCAAAATTAAGGAATCTTCAAAGTTATGGAGAACATATATGTTCACACATATCCTGTTAAAACAATAGAATTTTCAACGTGAACAAAATTATCGAACGTGTACGATTTGGAAATTAAATATGTGTATTGTT
>DWLR01006387.1:0-10103 GCA_018246295.1 Papilio alexanor hazarajatica
TATAATAATGCTACATCTGAACCGTCACTTAGCTCTAAAAGGTCAAATATCGAGTCCATATCTTTTAAGGGCATCCTAAGGTTTTAGGTGAAATTTTGGCAGTGATTAAACTGAAACTTAAATTTCACGTAAATTTATTTACGGGCTCCTTAAATCTATTAATCGATGGCAAAAATTAGCGTAATTCAAGATAACTGTCTCATTTTTGTTATGCACTTTGTTAGGTTGTGTTTGTGTTTTTTTTTCTGGCAAGAAAATGCTTATTTATTTTATTTTTTATTTATTTAGGTTAGATAATACTTAATTTAAAAAAGAACTGGATATATAAGTTAGTTACTTTTTCTTTCTTCGTAATCCCGACTAATATTATGAATACGAAAGTAGCTCTGTCTGTCTGCCTGTCTGTTACGCTTTTACGCCTAAATCACTAAACTGATTTTGAGGAAATTTGGTAGCTTACAAACGGCGGACTATACCTAGAATTTAAAAAACATATATATTATACATATACTTAAAGACTTTAAGATTACACTTATAATTTTTTCCTAATCAAAGTCAAAGGTGTATTCTTACCGTACTCTTTTAAATTTAGAAAATTATAAGGGTGATATAATATACTAAATTTAAAAGAAGACGACTTACGACGAGTATGTTATCGTAAATTCAAATAATCAAAAACAAAACTGACTTCAAATTTGTATAATTCTTTTCTTTTTTAGGGATAAGAAAAGCAAAAAGCATCGTTTACAATAATTACAATATAGTAAGTTTTTGACACATGCAATCTATTTTAGAAATTAATATACGAGAACACAAATTACAAAAACAATTAGCAAGGAAAGTAAAAAAAAAGAAACGCGTGTGAAGCCGCGGGCATCACCTTTAATTTATAAGCAATTTATAGCCATGGTACATCTCATTGTAAATCCATTAAACCAAAACAAGACTTGTCTTAAGTTTACCAATATGTCAATTTTCATTATATCTTCGGAACCTAACGCTTAATGCCATTCAAAATTAAACGGGACCGACTTGCGAATGTCTTCTTTCGAACATAAATTTTGAAATCGGTTCATAAATGATGAAGGTCTGATGAATCATAAAAAATACAAGCGAATAGTAAACCTCCTCCTTTTTTTGAAATCGATTAAAATGCCATGCTATGTTTTTAGCTCTTTATCGTTTCCACCTCTCTTTCATACAAATCTTGATAGCGGGGGCAGCTATATATCAATTAACACCAGTTGATTTGTTTGTTGCGTTCTTGCGTTTGTTTCACCGTACTACAAAAATAATTGTATCAGTAACGATTATTTATCTACACTACTATTAAATAGAGTAAAAAATTTGACTGTGTGTTCCATGTAAACTTAAAAAGTACTGAACCTATTTCAAAAATTATTTCTACGATAAATCATTCTACAGAAACCTCTTCTATCAGCGACCAACCCAGCTTCTATATTATTTTTGTTTGTATCTGTCTACTCGAGCGAAGGCGGGGGCGTGTTGCTAGCAATGTTATAAAAATCTCCAACATATTGAACCATTTGTCTATTAATCCCCGTGCTTCGAATTGAAATACCAAATATTTTAAAAACTTTCGAGGGATCATAGTAAATTGGTCGTAATTGATAGGCTAAATGGCAGGCTGAGGGCGAACGCGACATTATGCAGCCTCACGCCGGGATCGCGGGGATTGTTTCCTAAAACAGGACCAAGAGGCGACGCCGTCTCTATTAAACGCGAATCACGTCTACGTACTTACAGTCGTAATCACGATAATAATATTATAATTTTCGTGTCTTTATTTTTTCTTACACAAATAGAAGAAAGTAAAGATGTGCGTGATGATAAATGCATGTTTATTTTTCTTTTATAATAATAAATAATATGTCTATACAAATAAATAGTCTAGATATTTTCAATAATAAGTGATCTACGTGTAAACGAGCTATTTTGGCGGATGCTGATCAAACATAACATTCTGGTAATAACAACTAACAAAACAAAACAAAATAATAATAACTTACTAATATTCAATGTTTTTATTGTTTGAGTGAATTAATTAATATTTGTCTCATGTTTCCTTTATGCCTTTTTATGCATGTTGTGGTCGCCTGTAATTGAAATTGCGATTAGTTCACTATTTTTTGTATTAATTTTGATATGCGTGTACTATTGTTAATTTTGTTGGCAACCCTTATGAATAAAATAAAAAAAAATGTTAAGGAGAATTAGGTATTCTGACAATTCCTTATAAAATGGAAATCTGTGCATTGCGCACATGGTGGCAAGGTAAAATTGCAAATAATTCGCGAGAAGTTTAAACAGTAATAGCGTATCATTACCACTATTATAATGAAGCGCTATAGAAAGTTAGAATAAATTCTAATTTCGAAGAATTACAACAATAAAAAAGTAATAAAACAAATACTTATCATTTGGCCCAAATCACAGCGAGCATTTCTTTTTACTATCTCAAAAGAACCGACATATTGTCCCCGAAGGCTCACATTTATCTACTCAATATAACTTCGATGAAAACATTTGAAGACATCTAATATGACGTCATAGCTATGTTAGAAATCTTTCGAAGAAAGAATTTCCCTTTTATTGCTTATTTAACCACATACTTAAGAAATATATTTTACATTATTACATTGATACTAGAAATAGATTTTTCTATTTATTTGAAAAAAAAATCATACCGTCGCAGAGTATTAAGAGAAGAAGAAAAAAGTAGTCTCTTCTTACTTAGAGAAACTCTTTCAATCCTAAAGACTTCCTAACTGAGTTTTCTAATATTTTAACTTAATTATTATAAATTGAATTTTAAACTAAAACATTGAGCAAGAGAGGAATCCAAAAAACAGTATACAGGTTTCAAAACGTAATAACTAATGCTGTAGACGTCCAGCCGACGTAATTTTAGAGGAGAACGATTCCGAAATCTATTGGAACGCGCCTTCACTCTCGTCCGATTTCTAAAGGTCAATAAATTAAATATCGAGTTAATCGTTGTTTAACATAATTATATCAGTAACGATTATTTATCTACACTACTATTAAATTGAGTAAAAAATTTGATTGTGTGTTCCATGTAAACTTAAAAAGTACTGAACCTATTTCAAAAATTATTTCTACGATAAATTATTTTACAAAAATCTCTTCTATCAGGGACCAACCTAGCTTCTATATTATTTTTGTTTGTATCTGTATACTAAAACAGTATACAGGTTTCAAAACGTAATAACTAATGCTGTAGACGTCCGGCCGACGTAATTTTAGAGGACAAAGATTCCGAAATTTATTGGAACGCGCTTTCACTCTTGTCCGATTTCTAAAGGTCAATAAATTAAATATCTAGTTAATCGTTGTTTAACATAATTTGGGTTACTAGAACGTTGTAATTAATCTGATACTGATTTAACATGACGATCAAATTGACAGCAATATTAGTTGAATGAGAGTTTGACAAATTTTGCAGAGACCAGGCGCATTCTATGATTCCCCCTGTCTTAAAATTTAAAATTAAATTTATTTTATATTACATCAATTTATTTTTTGCAATCGATGACTGCCAAAAGTGAGGTAGCTATTTCATTTTTTACATGCACCATCTGCTCGATGGCGGTGAGGGTAAATTACGGTTGTCACTCATTCATGCACAGATGCCAAAATATTTTAATATTATGAAGGTGATACACTTTATAAAACTTATTTCATTTAGGAATTACTTTGCGAAAATGTCACACGCGTAGCTTTACTATACATTTTATTTATTTCTGATAAACATTGTCATATTTCTTTTTTGAAAGAACTTGCACCGTGTTTTAATAAATGTGTTAAAAAAAAGTTACAGTGGATTGGACCATTCGGTCAACAAATCTTTTGAAAGTAAGTTTAAAATAAAAATAAATAATTTAAAGTGAAATTTAAGAAATTCATTTTACAAGTTAATTAATTAGTTAAGTTAGTTACAATCTAGAATTGTTTGTTACCTTAATTTTATAAGGCTGCATAATTTAGCAGGCGCATGACCTAGAGGTCAGAGTTTCCCGCCTGTAATATTTGTGTGACCCACACACAGTTGTTTGTTCTAGGTGCACTTTCGGTATGTCAATTCTATGTTTGTGCATTATTTTTATTTTAATGTGTCGCTGTTGGTTTAACTTCATTTTATTAAGTTAGTAGCAACATGACATAGTGGTTAGAACATCTAGCTATTACAACACAAATAATGTGTTTGATGCTATCCTGTTTAAATGTTTGCGTCACATTAAAATAAATACGTGTTTGTTCAAAACGAAAATTTTAATATTTATATTCGGATATTTTAAGACACATGCACCTGTAACATCTGAACCATAACATTGCCTTTATTAACTAATAATTAACTAATGACACTTTATTAACTCAACCAGAATCTCTAAAACTCATCTGTCAAAACATATTCACTGTGTATGCAAAATACAGAAATTAATTATTAACGCAAAAAGAAAAATACAACATTTACACAAAATACTTTATACTAATTATTAGTACAAAATACAAATCAAAAATTTAATTGATCGATTCGTAACGTCAATTTGAGTTGTAATCCGCGTTGAAATAATTGTAGTACAGTATAGGCTACTATATACTTTTTACACAAAATCTATATACGCACTTCTTACCCAATTAGTTAATACCAGCGGTTCATCGTAATGTAAAAAAACGTGCATGTGATTGAATACATTTTTCTCCGTGGAAATGACCTAAATAACAATATATAAAAATCTGATCAAGAAAATTTCACAAGGAATTCAAATGTTCTTTAGCTTACAACTTTGAGAAGTTTGTAGAAATTCGGCGTGTGACGAAAATGTTATTGAAACTATGAATCAAGGACAAGAAGAAAATTTTGAAAATTTAAAAGAAAATAGTTTTATTTCATAACTATATATACAAAAAATGGTAATAACATAATGGTAATAGCATAAAGCATAGCGTAGCCATATTAATGAAATACTTTAACATGATGAAACGTATGCAGGAATATAGCGGGTCGCAGTGATCGTGAGGCCGCGCCGCGTCGGCCGCTCGGCCGCGCCGTGTGTTGACACGGTCGCATCCAGATTAATTATTAACAAAATTGTATGAAGCCGTCAGCTAATGATAACGTTAACTAGAATTCATAATAAAGAGGGAGCAGCTGTATCCAGAGCATATCCGAGTTATGTCCCGCGCGAGACAAGCGCCTGATTAAAAATGCAGCTCTTCACAACGAGATGAAATCGGCAGAGTCGTCTCTCGCGCACTCCGCGCTCAGTGTTGTTTTGACCCTTGTGCGGGGAGGTCTTGTGATGCGATGGCTGTGCAGCGAGCGCCCAACAACTTGTGCCCGTAGTTACTTCAGAAAATGAAAATTTAATTTATGCTGAATTAGTACTCAAACCTCACCACTGCGGAAGGGAAGTGGGAAGAATACATGAGTTAGTAAAACTACTTTCTTTCTTATTTTAAATTTTATTTTGTATTACTTGTAAACAATTTGTAATAAAGTATCTTTTATTTAAGATATGTTTTGAAGCATTACCTAAAAGAATTCATAGTATAGAAAATATCGATGTCCATAAAACAAAAACGTTCTCGTCGAATGACAGGAATGTCGGGAGCGTCTGTGTTTTATTTAGGCGGAAAGCGCAGCGATATCCGCTCGGGTTCTATTTTCGCACTATATCGTTTATTACGAGGGCCGGGCGAGGCGCGAGGGCGCCGCGGGACTCTCGCGGCCACTCCACCGCCTGATATTATATTCTGGAGCACGCCCGCTTGCCTCGCCTGCCTCGCCGACCTCGCTACACGCCAGATATTTCGAGTGTTACTTCTAGCACCTATGAATTTATCTAGTCTCTGGCTGAGAATTTGCCCGGTGCAGCCGCCTGCAATGTGGAACATAGCCTTTAAAACACGACACTAGTTTAAAATACGCGACACAAGAACCGCGTTTTTCTTTTGAATAGTTTTAGTATTTCAAAGTTGTATTTTATTTTAAAAAAAATATTGTAATTTCTTAATCTTTTTTCGGATGTGTCTCTAAATAGGTATTTACTTTACAGCATTAGAAAAGGAATTAAACTTGAAGTGTTATTGTACGTGTTCTGTATTTCTGACTAAATTTTATCCATTGTTTTCAGCTTTTATCGAATATGAAAAGACAAATTCCAACATCGGGTTTTGTGTACTCACAAACATTTACAATGTTAAGCTTTTATTATTTGTCAAGGCAAACAAGCAGAATCAAACATAAACATAAGTTTATAATAACAATTCCTACCTATTTGCTTTGCTCTTAGCTTATTAGGTCCCATAGGTTTCTTGACCCAAAAATAAATACTTGAGTTTATTGCATAACATGACAGCACGTCGGTGAATGCTCATGTCGCGGGCTTCTCCAAATCCATACACATGCTCCCAACCACGAACTCTTCGATTGCGAGTACTCTTAATTTCGTTCTTTGAATGTTATTTCATCGCAATCAGTACAAATGCATGTTGAATGTTACATTATGCCTAGATAGCTAGTAGTAGGTACTACTAATACGACGTCACAAAATTTCAGAATAGTTACGTTTTTTAATCAAAAGATTCATTTATATTCTATTAGGAATCATAGATTTTTCCCATTGTATTTTTAAAATTGGAATAGCAAAATGAACATAATATGTATTCCAATTTGTATCTTAATAAGTACACTTTTGATACATAATTTACTTCTTACATTTGAATATTTAACCCTTTACATCCATTTTTTTTTAATAAGAAACACAATCTAGGTTTCTTAGTAGTTTTAATCTATTTCGTTTTGAATTGAAAACGAAATAGGTGAAGACGAAATTAAATTTGAATATTTTTACGCAAACAATTCGGTGTCGTTGTAAAAATCCTTTTTTAAAAATGATAACTAGTGCAAAAACGTTTAAATATAAATAAAGTTAGCACGGTTAAAACTTCAGCAGGCTGCCTATTGTATCGGCGTGGAGGGTCCTACAAACAAAAGACCTGTGACGTTGACAGGTCTAGAGGAACATTGTCCCTTTCGGAGTCATGTCAACGGCGTCCAAATACTCTTTTGATGTATTTAAGTAAATTAAATTATATATTCAAATTTAAAATAGTACTCATGAATTAATTATAAACTTGCTGTTCAAATCCAATTTCAAAGAATCTATATGACACAATTATAAATTGAACCCAGAAATACACTGTAATATAAGTTATACTTATCTCGTTATACTAAAATAGTTTGAAAACGATTTCGAATTTCCATTAAAATTTGTCTATAAATTAAGGCATGGATACATCGTCAAAGTACGGCGCGGATTGAAAATAGCAACAAAGTGCAATACGTTGCTCCAGTCACTGGCAATTATTAAAAATAAAACTATTTTCAAAATTTACCTATGCGCACGTTGTACTCGAAAATAAATTTTCCTTTATTCCATACTGCTGGAGATGAGGAGACTACGAAATCGTTAATAACTAAATACTTCTATTATAACAACTATACTCTTCAATCAATAATTACTGGAAGCATTAGGATGAAACTTGCCATGCAAGTAGATTTTTTGTTTTAAATTTAAAATATTCAAATCGTATCATTTACTTATAGAACTTTAAAAAATCCAAACCCCTAAATCCAGATCAAAAATTATATCAATATGCTATCTTTATCTTCATTGTAAAGATATGTTTTCAGTTTGTCTTAAATAAGGGAACACTTTACTTGAAATAATGCCATTATAAAGACTGACCAAACGCATATTGATAAGCAAATGGTTTAAAACCTTTAACCAATTAAAAAAAAAGTCTTGAAATAGTTTTTTAAGCTTCTTATCACATCATTATCTGCACTCGCTTGTACACTGTTCATTAGCAACTACACTACAATGTATTTTAATCGGTTTTCTGATACTTTGTTACTTTTTTTGTAAAATAAAAAGTAAAAGCTTGCCGCATAAACTAGAATATTTGAACTGTTTATTTTGAGAATTTATCAAATGCTACCAACTTAATTATACTTTTATGAAATGAGCAAAGGCTTACTTCTAACGTGAATAGTAAACAGATTATAACTTAATTTTTTAATTCTTCTTAAAAACTGTTTTGGTTTTCTTTTCTTTCATGGATCGCGCAACATCACACAACAACATTACTTTTATCTTAGTTTTCTCTTCGTGGCTTAATTCTTATAAACTTATATTACCTATGGTGTAATTTATAAATTATCTTATGGATTTACTATCGTGTCAAAGTATAATTCCCATTAGTTATAAGTCGCACATTAGACATAAGACAAAACTTAATACATACAAGATTTCATTTCTTTAAATTCTGCATACAAACAAAGCCACCACCCAGTAAAATTTTATATTATTAATATCCCTTAGCAAAGGATACAGCTAAGGCCACAGTCACAATCTGACAATACGTAGCTCCGAGAACCTTCATTAATAAATGAATATATCCGAATGTTTGTCTGACTTACACTAACACTCCATTAAGTTATAATTGACATCACCTGTATATAAATCTATGTTACAGATCCGTAATCAATCTCAGTAGCCTGACTGCTAAGGGTAAGGTTACACGCAATGAGCGAGGTGGACGCGCAAGCGAGTACTAGCGCTATACACGGCTGGGGCTTCACCCCTACCGGAGATCCGCCTTCCGCTTCAATCGTTACAAACGACCCACCGCAATCACGATGCATACCAGAAGCAATTACTAGGGGCTGGAAAAGAACTACATTATATGGAATCCTACTTTTATTAATGATAATTATATTTTTAAATTTAGCCCTAACATTATGGATAATTAGTGCACTAAGACTAAGTGCGGTAAGCTAAATATTGATATTAATTTCAATTTTTTTTTAATCTAATTTAAACTATTGTAAAGATCTCAGGTAAGGAGGAATTAAACTCTGTTTTATTGCACAGTAATTTACTTTAACTTGAGCTATTTGACACAACTTGTTTCTTCTTTCTTTTATCGATCCAGACTGACTTAAGTCTGTCCGCCATCACAATCGCCTCGCTCGTTTCCCCGCCATAATTTAATGGTGGGAAAGTCGACAACTACCGTATAAGAGGTGCGACAAACGCAATCAATACAACATCGTATTATAAAAATACACTATTTAAAATAAGTAATTGGGTACAAGTATTAATTTGACAAAGATAACGAAACAACTATTATAGAAATCTATAAATTGTCTATAAACAAACATTATTTGAATAATAAATCAAATAGTATATCTATGATCGGCCAAGTATTCAAGATGCATGTCCATATTATCTAGAAAGATTCAAAGCTTTAAGTAACAAAACAAAACTTGAAATCGCCATAATTTCATCCTTTTTTATTTACAATTTTGTGCATGATATTGAATGTTAATAATAAAAGCATATACTATTTCAGAAAGGTATTGGTCCTATTAAGATAATAAAGGATGGTATCCAATTAGAGGGTCAAGCGTGGATAGTTGACAAGTTGGTAGCGTCTACAATAACATCGCAGTTCGCTCAGCCTATCACTTTGCACTCCTTCCGGAATTTCACTGTCTTCGTCTCGGATCCGAATCATATCGAATCAGCAAAAATGTTTATAAGTTAGTAATTAATTCAATTTACTGTGTGTAATGTACATTTACGAAGAATTTATGCTAATTATGAACATTCTCCTTTCAAGTAGTCCTTCTAAGGACTCCAATTGCATTTACATTAACACTGACTTTTTCATTATTTTAATATTTAAATTTTATTTAATAAATACGTAATATTACATCCTCACATATGAAATTGGCGTTTTGTACGGGAGGAATATAAAGTCATTTTTTTTTTGTAAAATATATTTAACTAATCAAAGTATGCACCGTTGTTATGTATGTACTTTTGCCATCTCACAGGTAGTTCATTGATCCTTTTACTAAAAAAAAACATGGGGGCGCGAATCAATAAACTCTTTGAAGGCGGTTTGAATTGCCGCATCGGAGTTGAATTTTTTTCCTTGTAAGAAGTTGTCCAAATTCCGGAAAAAATGGTAATCTGTTGGAGCAA
>DWLR01006388.1:0-10102 GCA_018246295.1 Papilio alexanor hazarajatica
TATATATACACACACACACACACACACACACATATATATATATATATATATATATATAAGTCCATAATTGCATGTAAAACGAATTCTGCTAAGTTAAACATTTATGCCATTGGATTTTTTCTACATAAAATCTAATAAAAAAGAATACATTTCCACTCAGTTTTTCTTTTTCCTTTTAATGGAATAGCATAATTACTAACGTATTGGCAGCCATTTACCTGTTGATTGTGTTACATATTGTCCGTCACGATCTTCCAACATAATTGCACCTCGCTCGTGAGGAGATGTTTCTGCAGTAAGAAACCTATGCTTCATTTCATGCACAATGTCTTAGAGATGGTTATAGAAGGTAGAGGTTTATACATTGTTAAGAATGATTTGAAATTTCAATACCTATATTTACTTCTTGTTGGCAGTAAGATGATCATCACTTTATTGTGGAAGGATTACTATGAATCGTTTCTTCTGTTGCAGCAACTAGCTTGACAGCGTTTATCACGACAGCGAAATATCGATAGGGGGTCCTAAAAGCGACGACGTCGGCGAAAATCGGTATTCGATTTAAGCTATAATATAATGAAGCACCACCATCTTCAAGAATCCTACTAGGAACCCAAATTCTTCTTTATCATTTTCTTCTCCCTGTCCCCCTGCCTTTATGATATTTTACTGTGTTTTCTATTTAATCGATTAATACAATCGTACAAAATGTAATCGTAATAAAACAGTTCCCGCTTTTCACTCAACTATTATTTTCTTCTCGGTGCCATTAATATTGCAGTCTTAGCGATAAATTAGATAATATAAAATCTATGACTTTGTGTCATTTAAAGACTCTTAAAATCTGTAAAAATAAAATTATAAATTATGTATCTATTGGTAAGATCCTATTCGTACCTATTCCCGAGGAGGATTGTTGTCAGGTATGCAATATATATGCATGTATGTAAAAACTATAGCCAAAATCAATTATGTTATGGACTACGGTAGAGTCTAGGTCATATGAAAGAGTAGTACATACTGTACCGATCCTACGTATGTGGGAAAATGGCTGGCATGATGATGGTAAGAACCTATTCGTATTAATAATTATTACAAATAGATCAGTAGGAATCAGTAGGAGGAACATAGCGAATGATGCTTAACTGGTCCTGTTATGGTCTACGAAATCGTGGTTATCCTGATGATGACTAATTGTTGGTAATCTGTTTCTTGGCCCAGATTAGGCATCGTGTGATATTGTTAGGGATTTGTGTTCGAAAGAGGACAGTTTAATCGCCTTACGCAGCTATTCACAACAAGGTCAATGAAAACTATGTGACTGTAAGTGATTTTATTTGAACGTGCTTTAACCGAAGTGCGGAGAAACCCATCTTGTTTATACGTGCTGATGACACGACAAAGAAAAACGATGAATGTCAAAAAACGAATAAACGTCATTACATCTCGCTAATGTAAACGAAAGGAACGAGACCTTTAAAATGTACACACGAATTTGTTAACTAAATCTGTAGGTTATAATTTATTCTTTACACTTTAGCTGATGCTATATACACCAAATTTGATTGGTATGAATTTAAAAAAATACATAACTGAGCCATTGCTGGTTTTAAGTGGAATAAACATGTCAAGGAATATTTTTATACAACATACGTTTGCATAAACGAGATGAATAATATCGACATTTTCCACATGCCCCAAAACACTTTTTGAACACACATCTGTGTGTTCTAAATGTGTTTTAAAAGCTGAAGATTCAGAGACAAATTTAATCTCGCCTGTACTTTACTATCTTGTTTGTTGCTTTATAATTAATGACATGTAACTTGTGATATGAATGTTATGTGTACCTCTTACTGATTATCAGTATTTTATGAAATGTAAATTGAAAAAAATAATTAAATTAATTTAAAAATAAATAAATAAATATCGAAACATGGCAACGGGTTTTGAAAAGTATTCATTAAAAGCACACGTATCGTAACGTAGATAGTAAAAAATAAAAACTATAAAGTTTTTTCTTCATTACAGAAATAATAGCAGGATTTATTTGCATAAACGTTAATGAAAGTTAAGCTACAGTAAGCGTAGTTTCTTTTTGGGCATAATAGTTCATGGCCAATAAAATTATAAATTCATATACCGTTGATAATATAAATATACTTATAAATTGTAATCAAAGACATTCACAATATTTAAAGAATCAGGAAAATAAAAATAACATGTTTTAAGGAAAATATAATGTGACTCATATCAACTGACAATAATTGTTGTAATCAATGTTAACAACAAATGTTAATATCTTGTATCTACGAATCACTATTAGCTTTATAGCTAACCATTATTTATACAAGAATCAAATCAGAGTTCATTGTATTCAGATTTTTGGCCGATAATTTTGCGGCTTTTTTATTTAAAAACAGAGCTTAAGGTTTGTGTCATGCATAATTGTGATGATAAGCTACTCTTGTTTCATATTTTGTAGCTGATAACAAAAGCGATTGTTATTATTGTTAAGGTAGGAATGGGTTTTTATATGGGTAAGTGTAACGTTAAACATTCATAAGATTGAAAGAGCGGAGGGTCTAAGTCTGTGAGGCCTTTTATTCTTTTTGGCTTCTCTATAAAATGTTAAGGTGTACTGTACCACATATTCAGTTTCCTTAGTCGAATTTTTTACTCTTTACGTTTTGCTTTCGCTTGCACAGCTGCATGTGATATGTAAGATCAAAAATTCGCATTGGAACCGGAACAGGGTAAATATAAGAGCATGTTCAAATTGTTGATATTATAAAAACGAAACGGACCGTCTATTATATACATTTATTAGCGTGTGTTGTCAATGTAAGAACATTCCATAATTGTAACAGTACCAAACATCAAAATGTTCTCTTTGATCTTTCGTTCTCAATCTGTTTCACATATGTTTAGTTCGGTATGGAAAATATCTTTCAATATATCTTAGGAAGCGCTAGCCAAGCCAATACCACCATGTCTTATCATATTATATTATACAAAAGGATTACTTACAAAACCTATCTTACAAAATATAAATTATAACTTTAAGATAGTCGTAAAAGATATTCATAACTTTACAAAGAAAGTACAAAAGAGAAAATATGTAATATAAAAAATATAAAATTTCAGAAAACGTGTTCAGGTTTGTTGTTAACCTTATTTCATAAAAAATGTCTACTTTTACCAGCTATCAGAAATTCTTTTACGCTTGCATATTTGGTCATACTACAAAACTGTTGTTTTCCCGTTTCATTTAAGATCATCCAATGCATCTGCCGCCAGGATGTATTTCATCATGATTGTTAACATCAATTTGACGTGTGCTAGACAAGGAAATAAGTAAATATCTTGTATTTTTTTACCTCAGTACACCATATTGGTAATGAATCATTAATTAATTCCATAATATTATTATTTCAATTATATGAATAATTGTGTTATGTAATTAATAACGCTTGATTACATTAATGTGTTAGTTTTTTTTATTTCGTATACAAGTTGGAATTCTAAAGATATCAAAGAAACTATTATACGCTTCAAGGTTTATATTCAATATCCGGTCTAGGAAATTTTAGTTTAAAAATATTTTTTAGTCTAGACCGATGCATCAAATGAAATAGTCGGTGTATGTATAATTAACAGGCTAAGTGAAAAGAGAGAGATAATTTAAATAGGAACCAGCTGTTTACACTTATAACATGTTTTATCAGATTAACTTCAAAATACGTTTAATTTATACTTATTTTTATTTAACATTAGACCACGTTCTATTTTCTTTTTCAATTCAAAATATCTCACGTAATTTCAAAAACGCAAAGCTAGTAAAATTGCATTGCTGGAAAATGAAGGTTTATCATATAAATAGTTATATATCACGTTTAATTTGTGATTGTAATCGTTTATACGTCTAAATAAGTTATTCAGATCCGTTGTGTCGATCACAACATTTAAAGATTATATAGCAAGGCAACATGCTAATTAAACGAAACACGACGCGAGGGGTCATCAACTCGCTAACATTACAATTCATACAAAGTTTGCTTTACAAGTAAACGCCGGTGTCACAAATGCGTCTCAAGTCGTTCTTGTAAATACCGCTTATACACACCGCAAATTATAGCTATCATAGTTAATTTGCAAAAGTATCATAACTTGAAAAGACAATTTACATATTAAATTCATGCATTACGATGTATTAGGAATTTTAATGAACGCCGAACAAAAGAAAACAAGCAGTTAATAAAATAAAAAAATAAACCCACTTGAATGTTCCCCTTATAAAAATCCGGGAGAGAATACGAATCCATCGACACCTCACTCTTCAAATTCGGTCCAGCCGTTTAGGTTACAGGTCAGAATGGAATGGACATACATATATATACATACCCGCGAAACGTTCCGCTTCTGTCAGTCGGCCAATTAGGTGAGAAAGAGTACGTGAGATAAGTAGATAATGCTGACAATATGAATATCTCTACTTCTCGTCGGTATCCTGTAAGGTATTTCTCCGATCAACGAGGTCCTTTAATCGATCCTTTGCAATGATAGTGGCAACAAAAATTGTTGATGCAATACGTTTTACAACTGTGAAAGACAAGACAACAAATTACAAAGTTGAATGCTTATTATTTACAAAGAGTACTACATTATCAACATGCTCACAAGGTCACGAAGATTATTGTGATTCTATAATGCATTTTTGTATTCACTAAGCTACCGGTCGCGCGCAGATGTAGAAGCACAATTATCCAACGATCTGCAGTCAACTAACAGTCACAGCTTAATTATTTTGAGTCGTGATCACTTGAGGAGCATTACGTCGTGATTTGAATTTGACCATTATTTATCACAATTTATAAATGCAAAGCGAATGCGTAATCATATTACCGGAGTGCAAGCATGTCATATATGTATATGTAGTACAAGTCTTGATTAATGCTTATGTTCCCGACGTTCCAAGTAAATTACAGGACTCACGGGATTCAACTAAGTTAATTTTAAAATGTTATCACGTAAATGTAAGCCAAAATCAATAGTGTAGTCATATTAAGTGTTTAGAATAATCTTTTAATATTTTTTTAACAAAAATAAAACCGACTTTATATGTATTATAATTTTATTTATAAGTAATTAAGTAATATATTTTATTATTAGTATATTTTATTAATAAGTAATTAAGTAATTTATAGTAACCGCACGTCTCATAACAATTCCATTAAACCCACACTTTGGATTAAGTAGGACATATTTGTGAATGACCTCTTTCCAACAAAAAATTGTCAAAGTTCCGAGGCAATAAACATCAAACAAATAAAAGTGATTTAAGAACTTTCTGCTTTTTAAAGTCGGATAGCAAAAATACAAATATTTTGCCTGGGATGGAAATCGTCAACCCGCCTGCCAAGCGTGGCGATTATGACACATATTCCCCCAAAGATGCGATCAACGGGGGTCCTATCGATCCTATGTGCAGCAGTGGACGATCATAGGCTGAGGTGGTGGAAATCGAACTCCCAACAGCGACACAACCTTCCCTATACTTAGTTGTCTTTCTAGTTGTGAGAAGTTGATGCTTACGTTAATCTATGTTCATCCACTTGGTTTCCTATTCGGTTGTAAAAATAAAATTATGTTAGTGCCGTATCATACGGCATACACAATGGCAACATAATGGTGAAAGAATTATTAAAATCTGTTGATTAGTTACATAGTTTAACCATAAAAAAAACAATCCTTTTTAACCTATCAAACCAATCCTTTTTAACAAACTTAAATTATAATGAATAGTCCTCATCTGCGTGATTATGTAAATTCATAAAATGATCCATAATCCAAATGAATTTGCTAACTGGCAAAAAATAGGTCCATTGTAAGCGCAAGTGCATTTAGTCACATTTTACGGTAGCTTATGATTTAGTATCACGTACCGCTGATATGAAAATACTCTTAGATTCACGTACATTATGGAAGGAAAATGAGCTAATTCGCATCGTTGAAGAGAACTCTAGAACACGGACTTTGAAGGTTAATTGCCAAAGAGTTTGTTGTTATTTATAATGAACAGAGTGGACAATTCTTTGATTTTATTTTATACCTACAAGTATATTTATATTCTATTAGAAATTTATGGCATAGATGCGGTTACTTTTATTTCGGTATCAAAAATATTCACTGTATTCATTTTATTATGTTCAAAAATAATAAAATATGTAGTAAATATATTATAGTGCCAGACCAGAACTGCATATCTAATAACATTGTAATCTATGTCATTTTGTCTAATGGCTAGATTGTATAAAGTAGTTCCGAAGACTAATATGATTAATTGTTTAAGGGGAAATAATATAAGCTAAATTAAATGCGCAAAACTTAATATTTATTTACCGTGTAGAAAATAAATCATGGTTATTGGGTGAAAAATGTGTTCTTTTTGTCAATCAACTGTTTTAGTCTTTATTAAAAAGTATGCATGTATTTTTGGATCATTTACCAGAGATATCTGGTGAACAGTTTGCATAGTATTGAAAATGTGTTCTTCTCAATATATGTACATATTTAACAATTCCATAGTTTACATTTTTGGCTTGCTTAAAAATAATAAATTATATTTTCACTCACGTTCTGTGTTACATGACACTATTATTTTACTGCATTCTATTTTAGCATTTAAGTAAATTTTGTTAACTGTTATTTTTATTAAATATTAAAATATAATGCTGAAATCTCTCCGAGACAAAAGTTAATCAGATATCGTTTTGCACGTCTACATTTAATGTCGCATAACGTTGTCATCACTGGCCATAGATGTATTCCCCGCGCCCCTCGTTTCCTCTATATAGCCTTCAACTCCCGCGCCGCCTGCAGTTTTTGTTACACAGCCAACGAGAGCACACGTCACAACTGAGAAAAGAAAAAATGTTTTCACCGCGCCTTCTTGCGGTTTTCGCCCTATTGGCCGGCGTGGCCTTCGCGGCTGCCTTACCGGTTTCCTTCAAGCAGGTCTCGTACCCGCAGCCCATCACCACGGTTAACGAAGATGAGGTAGACGACTTCTCGTCCTGGTTCCGAGGCCCTTGGGACAGTCTCTTCAGCTCAGTGTGGAAGCTCATCCCGAGCTTCGCCGACATCGGCCCGAAGATCATCGCCAAGGATAACCTGTTCCAGATCGCCGTCAACGTCAAGAAATACAAGCCGGAAGATCTCTCCGTTAAAGTGAAGGGTGACTTTATCTTCGTGCAGGGCACGCACGAAGCGAAACACGAGGACAGCGACATGTTCGCGAGCCAGTTCTTCCATACGTACTCCCTGCCGGCCAACTCGAGCTCTGCTGACGTCACGGCGCAGCTCTACAGCGATGGCTATCTCCTTGTCACTGCCCCTCTGAATGGATCCAGCGATAAGAGTTCTGACAGAGACGTGCCCATCAAGGAGACTGGTACACCATACATTAAGGACGACAAATCGGACGCCGAGAAGCCAGCCGAGCCGACCTCCACCGTGCAGCCGGCAGAAGACAAGAAGGAACAAACGACGCCCGCCGACCGCGAAGAAGTCACCGACAACAACAATGTCATCCCTCACGGAAACGAAGTCCAACCCTAAAGTGATAGCATAGCTGTAAGCGTATATTTATAAAGCAGTATTGTAATAAATATTTTTTTAAATTTTCGCTTGTGTTTCGTTTGAAGTGCGTTATCATGGTACGTGAGTTGCATTGCAACGCTGTATAAATTCAGTCGTGCATTGCATTCCGGGTGATCGTTAGAACAATGGGTTATGTCAGGTTTGGAGTTGAATGTGTCGTAAGGTTTAATTGTTCCTACTTAAACGATGAACAATGGACATTAAAACGATCGTATTACATGATGTTGGGGTAAATCTATAGCTTTAGGACCATAATACAATCGATTTGAATTAAAATTACGTACTTAGGCATGACTTTACACGCTTATTTTTAAATTTAATTCTAACCATACGACTTTAATATTCATAAATTGTCGAAGACGAGACACATTCCATATTTAATGATTTAAAAAAAAAATATGTACATATTTGAAAAAAAAAATAATGTTTTTCACCTGACCAAGTATTGAAGGTGGAACGAGTATTCTTTTTTTATAGTCTAACGTGTGTTCTGCCCAGTAGGATAGCTTTCAGAACTTAATAGTCTAAAGTTTTAAACTTAACTAGGTTTTATATAGGTATTATTTCTCTGTCTCATCACTTATAAAATAATTACTCCGTTTTTATGTAAGTAATAATTTAGAAGTCATACTATTATGTTTGGCTTAGCATATCTTCTGCGAAACAAAATTTCTAAAAATTCTTTGCACGATATCGTGCCTGTACAGCCTTAGTTTAGTTGTGAACCAAATAAACTATTAAATGTCTCAAAATTATTAGTACAACGATAAAATCAACACATTTTTAATTAAAAAATTTAAGTATAAGATTTCGAATGGTTTTTAAGCATGACCAATTTTTATGCTTTTCACATAGTTTAATGATTAATATCAACAATGTCACTACACGGTGAATAAATAATTCCGTATTATTCCATATATTGAGATCATGTTTTTTTAAATAATGCGTTTCTATTTAAAATAATTTCTTCTAAAAATCTTGCGCTGCGATTTACCATGAAAGAAAATTGCGTGTGTGAATAACCAAATAATTACTGCTTCCGGCTTCAGTTACGCCTAACATTGGAATAGATTAATATTTACATATATACTGCGACTTGACAATCAGAAAGGTACTGCAAAGAGGTTTAAAAAAATATGATTTATTATCAAAGCACACATCTACTTCACATAGACTATTTGTTCTCTTGTCTCTTACTCTTTTGGGACAATACATTTTCCTTTACATGTATAGTCTTTACAATTGTATGTCTTTAAGATTATGAGACTGTGAAAGACATTTTTTTATTGTTACATTTTAAAGAATCGTTAATTTTAAAATGTTTTCTACTGAGCAGGTACAAATAACTACGTGTATTTAAAAAATAAACATATAATATACACACAACACACAACACATGCACTGTGAAAACTTGATTTGAATAATAATAGATTCAGTGAGTATCAACAAATTAAACATTCGGTGTACCGTGTGACATTAAAGAGATGCGAACTCTGTGACCGTCTCGGATCTTCTGGAATAATAATTAAATTTAGTTATATAATTACATGCATGCATTAAATGATCTGGTTCCTAGTAGCCACAGTTTACTGAGACAAGTTTGCATTATTACCAATGCAGATATGTAACAAGAAAATTTTTGTTACATATCTGCATTGGTTCGTATAAATATTCTGACATGTCCCGCTGTCCCTTTTCTCTTCTCTAGACCGAGGTTTAAGGAGTAGATATCGTGTTTGGCTGGTGATTCTTATACTAAAGAAGGGGTTTTGAGCAGTCTCCTAATGAGCAGTCGCATTTTGGATATTCAAGGAACAATGGAAGTGTTTGAGTGCACTAAAAACTCGTTAGTAAAAATGATAAAAGTAACGGTTTAGTTACACTAAGTATTCACCAATGCATTAAAATTAAAACAAAAGCGCAGAAAAACGCAGTTACGGGTTAACGAAAACGAAATAAAAACAGTGCATCAGGAGTTCCTTTTGTTAGACCGATCAGAGTGGCAGCAAAAAATAAGAAGTAAATTATTAAAGGTATATTTATGGTAGTAAAAATAAAGATATTTTTTTTTTAAAACCAATCCTTGCCTGTTTGCTCTGTTCTGCCGAGGGTAATCTCATCTAGTAGGGCTTTATTTATTTTTTATACGTTTTCTATAATTTATGTATTTGGCTAAGTATTTTATTTTTAATGCATTAAGATCCAGCTAGACGGAGAGAACAGCAAAGTTACAAAATAAAATGTGGATGATACTTGAGAGGAAAAATTTTTACATTATCAAACAACAAATATGCATGGAAAAATACTTGCTGATGGGACATGTTATTACAACATTGTTTGTTTATTACATTTTAATTTTACAGGTCATTAAGTTAACTTCACAAATAATTACCAAGTGAACTTAACACACTGCTGCGGTTCCATATACTACTTCTATATA
>DWLR01006389.1:0-10102 GCA_018246295.1 Papilio alexanor hazarajatica
AATTTAGAGAAAATTTTGTTTCTGTTTTTTGGAATTTACGAAGGTTACCGTAAAAGATGTGGTGCACCTTTTTTGTACATAATGTATACTCTGTTCTATATAACGTATATCTGCTACGTTATATTTATAATTTTGTAAGGATAGTTTTAAGAGATGAATTATCGCCACATAGACAATATTACAATTGGTCTATTATTACATGTCGAATACTGATCATGAAAAAAAAAATTTTTTTTTAAAAGCTGCACCCCTGGACTGTTATAACGGCTATGCCGTGAAGAATATTTACGTTACGTATTATAAAAACGTAACACAATAATTTCAATGTCAAACCACAGGCAAAAAATATTGTTTAAATATATCAATGTTGTCCGATCGCAATCTTAAATATGTAAACTGTTCTGTTTAATATGACTATACGATTATGATTTTGTAACGGTTAAATTAATGATACTCTAATATACGCTATTACGTTTGATACTAGTATTGAAATTCAAAAATATTTTTAGTCCATTTCCAATCATTATCATCATCAGCCTTTACAATGGTGATTCCAGATTTCTGAATGGGAGAGGGAGCTCGACCCTCCTGAGGGTAGATTTTGTGACAAGGTAGGTAGTGTAATGCTGGCTAAAAACTGTTACTAGTATAATAATAATCAAGTTCAGTCCGCCAATAACCCTATATCAATCCGTTCCTTCTACATAACGGTACTCATATATTTCCATCGTAATAAGACATATGTATGTTTTAATAATTATAATTGAACGTATAAAGGCGTTATTTAAGCATTATTACAAAACATTTTTATAAAATCATTAAATAAAATACTTTTTAGTTTTCAGTTCTGGCACAAGGCTGTTGAGAATCGGGGCCACAGTGCATGCGGCGGCGCCTTCGACCACAAAACGCTCTTTTTCTACAATGTACAAAATAGCTTGAGCGATCCAGTCTTCTTTTAGTAATAACTGAAATGTTATTATTTTATTAATTTGAGTGTTTTCCTGTGTCGTTATTTTTTTGAAATTATAGAGATAAGGATTAACTTGGGACTATAACCGTCTTTAGAAACTTCGATTTGGGAAAAAATCAAACTCCGAACGCAGTTAATTTGCTTCCTTTTTTATGAATATAAAAAATACTACAAAGACTTTTGCGTGAAATCATTATTTAATTACTTTTTTCTTTGGATAAAATAAATGTCATTAGAACTAACCATTCTATCAACGAGTGGCTGTGCATTGTAGAAGGCGTTGACACCAACGTAAGGCATCGCAATGCTGTCTGCGAGAGAATTCTGCATTGGTTTTGTAACAGGTTGGCGTTTTTCCAATGACTCAAAGAATGTCGGCATTACTTCCGATTGAACGCCCTGTAATATGTTTTACAAAATTACATACGAGTATATAACGCGGGCATAATAACATGAGACTCGCAGGCCCCCGCTCACTCTCGTCCCAACACTCCACGTGCGCCTTTGTTTATATAGCGAGTGACTTAGCTACTCGTATAAAATTTTCGTCAGCTTCGATAGGAGCACATCGCTAAGTCTAATATAGAACGAGTTCTACACGTATTGCAATATCACGATTAGTGGTACGTTTTCATTTTGAGACGGTTACGTTGAATCTGTCATTATGAGAGTAAGGTCTTGTTTGAAGTCATTGAAAGAGCAAAAAGTTAGTAGTATCATAATAGATTTTGTAAATAAAGGCAGCCAATGTACCTTTTTTATGATATGGGGGCAAACGCCTAATGATAAGTGTTCACCGACACCTATAGACAATCCAGAGACCTCAATACCAGAGGAACTGCAAATGCGTTGCCCGCCTTTAAGGAAAAGATACGCTCTCATCTTGAAGGACCCTAATTCACATTTTTTTGAAAATACCGTTAGCGACAGATTATTCCATGAAGCGACTGTGCGAGGCAGGAAATAATTCTTTTGACATTTTCGTTTGTTAATCGACAGCAGTAATCACTTACCAGGTGTTCCGTTCCTAGATTAATGTAATGAATAAGATTAACTAACATAAACAGCACAGCTGGACTTGGCGTGTTTGATGACGGTTGCGATGGCGGCGATGAGGCCGCCCGTTCCCACAGGTACTATGATAGCGTCGACGCTCGGCACTTGCTCCAGAATCTCCAGCGCGACGCCGCCGTAACCCGTCAGCACGTCGGGATGGTCGCGACTGTACAATACACAAGAAAATGTAGCTCCATTTTTTTAATTTATTCCATTATGAGAAGCCCCCGTCATTTCGTAAACATCAACTCATGCGAGGTTGTTTAAAGTGAGGTCTCGAAGCTTTCCATCTCTCTTTTGTGGGACTTTATTGCTGGGATAAAATAGATTCACAAAGGCTGACAAAGCTATACGAGTATCCGTTTTAGTGCAGATATAGATTTGCATGAATAGGCCGGTTTGACCGTGGAATTTCAAGACCTCGCTGATTTCGGGCGATTAATACTTCTGCGTTTCATGTGAAGAGTGAAGTCTTTTATTTTTCCACTTCCCTTTATTCCCATAAAAAGGTGAGCAATGTTATAGCTACGCTGTATAGATATTATTATAGCTATTGTTATAGATTATTTTATTTCTCCGATTGTTGCAAGTGCTCACGGGCTGCAGTGGTCACATATCATCAGTTTAACCGCTTCTTCATTTGCCTTCTTCTCTACAAAGAAATAGGAAACGGGACGATTTCTCACCCATTAATATATGTTAGTCCCTTTTCTCTTGCGATATAGCGCGCATGTTTTTGTGACTCTTGTAGGTCGTTGCCCTCAACTATAACTTTGGCGCCATAATTCTTGCACATCTGTAGCTTTATAAGTGGTACATTAACTGGCATCACCACCACCACGGGTATGTTCAGTAGACGCGCGCAGTGGCACAGTCCCATCGCTTGATTACCGAGCGATGCCAAAACAACGCCAATTTTTGTCCTATCGCGGGGCAATCTTTGTAACGCATTTAGCGCGCCCCTTTCCTTAAAGCTGTGATATATGAATTATTTGTTACGAATGTATAAATTAAACAGCTTTATTGAAACGAAAGATGAAAATTACGTAGATAATGTACTAAAAGCTAAAAAATATTTTTGGAAGGTCCTGTATAGGACTATTCTATATAAGCTATTCTAGTTTACTTAACGCAAGCTCAAATTTATATTTTTGTGCCTGGGAATATTTATGGCACAATAATAAAGTTGCGCAATATCTAAAATCTTACTAACCACCAGAAATTCCCACCACAGTGATGTCAAAATTTATTCTATATACATCGAAAATTAAAACACGTAGTTTTTTTTTAATATCCATGCCATAATTACACTTCCTATTCAGCAAAAACTATTATTAAAAATAAAAAAAGAATTATTTAAGATTTTATGTAGACATTAAGAACAAAACTTGAATATAATCTTTTAAATTTTTTAACAAAAACAAAACCGTCTTCAAATGTATATAATTATATTTATAAGCTATTTATAACGACAATACATCCCATCTAACCCAAACTGGGATTATCTTAAATCTACCAATATGTCAATTTTCGGTATGTTACATGACATTCAAAATTAAATGGGAACGCAGAGTTCCCACTTCTAATGTGTAATTTATAAAATCTTAATTTAATTTAAATTCTTTTTAACCAAATTAATTAATCTTAAGAAAGTTAATAATTTAGTAACTTAAGAAAAATTTTGATATCTGTTTTCGTCTGTGCATACTTGGGTGTTTTTCTTTTGTGAGTCTGTGGTCAGTCGCTTGGAGAGAGGACTCACCGGCAGCAAAAAGAAATCGCGCGCAACGAAGTCTAAGTTCTTAGAAAACAATTGCATTCTCATTGGTATTTTTGCACCTTCATTGTTCTTGTAAACAGTGGTTTTGTTTCCATGGACTGTTTAATTTATATAGTGATTGTGGATACGGAAGACGGCTTTGAAATATTGGAACTTCTTTTTTAGAAGTTTATATAAATATATATACAAGGATGTATAACCTGAACCGCTTCGAGAAAAGAGTGACTCGGCCGAGCTCGCCGGATATATAATATATTAATAATTGAATATGATTAAAAAAGAATTAAATAAATGGCGGTAGAAGGTAGAAGCCAATAATTGAAAAAGAAAAATAACATCTGCAGTGCAAGACTGAAAACAAGGCGTTCTTTTCGTTCCTTTTTTTATTTATTATTTCTTTATTTGCTTATAATATTATTCTTATTATTTATTCTTATTAAACTATAAATAACGACGACGACACACTTACGAACTGTAAAAAATACCCCTTCCAAGAAAAAAAAAGAAATCCCTTCATAAATTGCGAAGTTTCGAGTTAGCAAAAAAAAAACAATCGAATTGATAGGAGTTTATGATTATTTTTATTAAAGTCGGTTAAAAAGCATTGTAGGCGGATATAAAATAAACGTAGTCGAAATTTTATATGCTTTTATGTCCAATATATAATATAATACACAATTATACAGATAAAGTGATGGGCTTTAAACTATTTAGAAAAAATAATCCATTTATTGTTTAAAATATTAATATATGAAGGTAAATGTATATACTCAAATAAAAATCTACAAATTTACCTGCCCGTTTTATGAACCGTTTCCAGCTTGTAATAAAAATTTATTGCAAAATCATTTCGTGTCTGAGAAAGCTGTAGAAAACAGAATAAAATGTTAAGATCAATTATATCAATAGTCACTTAGGAATATTTTGTTTTAGTTGTACATATAGGTTGTCAAATATAGTAAGTAAAATAATATCTTCAACTTTATTCGATTGCTGTTATTCGTCATTCATCAATCATTATTGTAAAAGCTTTTTTCACGAAAAATTTGTGAAAATTATTTTCAACTAACCTCCAGGTAGTTTTTAAACGATTTCATAACAAAACCCTCATCTTTTAAATACAAACACGCAGATTATGAATTCGTACCGCGGAAAACGTTTTTGAATTTGTACGGTATTACGCGCCATTTTACGAAGTTACTAATTGGTGACTTGTAAGTAGCTTCACCTTCCGGCTTCCGGATTAGGTATTTGGAAGTACACATAACATATTTGGTAAGGTAATTTAGTACTTTTAATAAAATTTGGTATCTAAAACTTTTAACAGATTATAAATATATCATCGTTAAATATCGCTGGGATTTTGCTGGTACATGAGACGATTGTTGAAAATTATTTATTGGTTACGCTATTATAGACACTTACATAACATGGTGTTACAGATATGAATGGTCTGCTAGCTTCAGTTGCCTGTACTATGTCTTCGAAATCTAGTTTTCTTGGGTTTTCTGGATCACAAAACTGATCGAAGTCTTCCTGCAAAGTAATTAAACATTCAGAGGAAAGTATCGTTTTTCTCTTTTTACATTTTACTTAGATTTACCCTTGTTAATGAGAGCTTTTTCTATTAACTTTTATTTAGGACCCACAAGTTTACCATAATCGCGTCATTAATTGCTAGTGAGTTAGAACAACCACTAACCCTGGGTCGCGCGTAAGCTAGGGGAGGGAAGAAGCTAGTAACAAGTTACTTTATTCGATTTAAAGAGCATAAAGTTTGATTTGATTCATCTAGTATCCATTAAAACTAAGTAAGGTCGATGAGTATCTAACAGTGCCTGAGGTACAGTACAGGGCCTGACTGTACTGATCGCGTAAAAAGGTGCGAGAGGTTATATTTTATGTTACAGTCCCCTGTAAACTTACTAAAAGTAATTTGAATAAAACGACTCAATAATCTATTAACATTGCCTGTTTTTATTGTGTGGCATTTGGGATTTTTTTTTTGAAGTTTTAAAGACTTTTAAGAAATCATTAATTAATTAGTTTGTGACTATTGTATTAGGATTTAAATTTAAAAAGCAAATAAATGCCCGGGGAAAGACTGTATCATCTCCGATCCATTTATATGTACCCTGATAGGTAGATAGAAATTATGTCTCTACCTGTTTACCCCATGAGGGTTAAATTTTTAAAAAATAATAAAGATTGTTACTAACATATCGACGTGATGACATCTTGATGTGATTCTTATAAATATTTCTGGTTATGGAATAATTAACTGTGAATTTCTCTTTATTTACCCACTGCGTGGTCGCTACGTCTTGAAAAATGTCAAAAGGGAAACGACAGATTATGTAAGTCAAATTAAAACTCCAAATAGGTCGCATATTTACCTGACCTCTGTATATATTTTTTTTAAATGAGAAAAACTAGTTCTTTACCATCAGCAAGCCTGTAATTTTTTTCTTTGACTCACATGTTACTTTTTGCTTTGACGAGGTATATACAGCCATCTACTGCTGCTTTTTCTACTGCTAATCTTCTAATCCTTTGGCGATCCTTGAACATCATGTACCCAATACTGTGTTACTCTATCTACTATTTTTCGCTGTTAAAGTCTGTACTGTGCATGTACTCGTACAAAACATGTCATGCCCTCGTGAGTGGAGGTGCGCACTTCTTACAGTTGGAACAAATTGCAGCTGGCACAGTTTTTTATGTATAGCAATAAAACAGGAGGCCTAATATTAGTCATCTTCCTTCTCCCATCCTTTTCTAATAAGGATGGGAAGGGAAAGAGGATTTGACGGGGAAGAGGGTGATAGGATAAGGAAATGTCAATTTTTCTGTCTATTAAAGTTAGGCAACGCATCTGCAACTCACAAATGCTTGTCTATGGGTGGGTAGCGGTTAGTTAAGTGACCGCATGTTATTTGCCACCTTCTTGTATAAAAAAACAATATCTCAAATTTCATATATCAGTTTTTATGTACAACAATAAAACAATATCTCAAATTTCATATATTTTGGGTCATTTATTTCTACATGAGAAACATTTACACATATCTGACGTACAGAAGCTCTCTTCTTGAATATCACAAATGCCCGAAAAGAATTTATTTACCAATCTTTTTAGCAGTTTAGTGTGTTTTTGGTCTCGTGTTTCGCAAACTATTGTTACCTGTAACGAATGTTTTTATTTCAATTATTAGTAATTTGTATATTTACAAGATAGAGTACGTTTTTTTGACTCAACAATGGAACCTAACAAACTTTTTGTAAGGTTCTAACAAAAAGTTCCAGCATTGTTGAACTTTTTTAGTGATAAAATTTATAAGGTCGCTCGATCGGACTTAAAACTATAACGACAGATATTTTTAACGGTATAAATGTTACAGACGTATAAAAAAATATAAAATACCAGACAACAGGTATATCTGATTCAGACTTTAGTGTTGTTAAATTATTTTTAAAAGATATATCTTACTTTTAAATCATTGGGGTAACTTTCTAAGAGCCACGCCTGATCCAAATCATGCCTTAATATATTAACACCCAAATGTGAGATAAAATTGAGTATTTTTGTTAGGGTTTGTATATCTTCTTTGGGGTATCTTGCCTATAACAAGAAAGAATTATTATCAGTTAGAGTTTGCTATAAATTTATACTCTTCGTAAAAAGCTATACGTGGATACAAACAAAATGTTTAAGTTTTACAAGACAATTAACGACCTTAAGGTCGTTAATCGGACACATCCGTCCGCGCCTCGCCGCGGTGACAGTGGCATATTCACTCTTCGTCGACGGGTGAACATAGCAATGGTGGTGAATAGTTGGAAAGAAAGTTTGTAAAAATAATTTACAAAATAAAAATTTGTTATGAGCTAAAAAAAATCGTTGTCATGAGATGTCTTCTTAGAATAATTATGATATTCCTAGGATTCCTAGATGACGAACGATAAGAGACACTCTAGGCTTAATGGACGTATATGGCAACCGGGAAGATATGTATTAAATGTGAAGTGTAATTACAATAAATACTCGGCGTAAAAGTCAGGACCGTTGTTATCATTTAGTAATACGAATAAAAAGTGAAATCTGCTGTAATTCAGTACGCACGTTTATGGCGATTAACCGACCGTCCGCTGCTTTAGCCCTTTCTATGCATTTGAAGAGTACTGGATCCAAATTACCACCGCTCAGAACACAAACAACTCTGCAAGCAACAAAGCAGAAATGTTATGTGACTTGACTACTTGTTATTAATAGAATATGTTTCTATTTTTACAATTTTACAATGAAACATTAAATATATTTTTAAATTACATAATATTATTGATATTTTGAACTCACTTTTTCTCTCTAATTTCTCTCAAGGTCTTTGGGAGTGACAATAGAGCTGCGAGAGTTATCGCGGCTGCACCTTCCACTATAATTTTTTCTCGATCGATGAGATGCAACATTGCTTTTGCTATCCAATCATCATGAATTAACACCTGAAATTTATAATTTACAAATAGATTGAGAATTGAGAAGAAGAGAGAGAGAAGAACAGCATCTTTTTTATCAAATTTTATATAACAACATCACATGATTACACAAATGATAGGTCAAAAAAATTGTTTCTGTCTTTCTGACAGTATGTCCTGTTATAATTTGCCGTGATGGATGTTAATGAAAATTGGGTGCTTAACTTTGTGACGCGTGATGACGTAAATAGTAGGTGATATAAAATATCGGTAAGTCACCAACCAAAAAAGAAAATTTAAAAATATTATTTTTAATTTTCCTTATACCGATCTTCTGAAAACGTGCGAAGGCGGTGGAAACATCTAGTATATTTGTAATACCACATCGTCGACGAGGCCTCTGGCAGTTTGTAGCGCGTTGCATCCAACTGTCGGCACCTGTAATGACGCTGCTGTACTAAGATCCGGCGCGGTATGGCATGGAACATCGTTTTCTAAGGCTCTCTTGAAACTGGGGCATTTGTTTGATTGTATACCCTGTGATAGGAAGATTTTTTTTATGTTAGTTTTACCTACTTTACAGGGACTTATAATAATTACACAAAATTTTTGTCCTATTTTTATGAAGATCTGTATGATATAATTGTTTTACTCAAAAGTTTATTCAGCATCGGTATTAAATGATGATCTGTGATAAATTTTAACGTGAATTTGTTTATTAAGTACTATTATTTCAGACTCGTACTTGATGAATATTGTGTGTTTTTGTGGCTAATATTTATCCTTAGAAGGGTCAACAAAAATGGGGTCATGCACCCCCCCAAACCATAATCCTGGATGCGCCGCTGGTGATTATTGTCATTAAATGTTAGATAAACTACGGGCTCGTTCGCCACTTTCTTGTAAAAAAGATGTACAATGTACAGAATTACGTAGATAAGAACTTCAGGTCTGATTTGTTTGATAGCAGTGGCAATGCCGGCGAGCAGGCTGCCTCCTCCCACGGGAACCAGCACTGCGTATACATCTGGCAGCTGTTCCAGTATTTCAGTGCCAATGGTTCCCGCCGCCGATATTACGTGTGGATGGTCGTACCTGAATTGGAATACAATTTTTGATATTTATTAAATTAAAATAAAACACGACCAACAATTCTTAATCATCAGTTCATTTTCAACTTGTTTTCTGCTTAGAGGCTAGCTTGTGTCGTTTTATTTAATTCGTATCGATCGAATCAAATTTAATGACGGCTCCGAGTTCAGCTTTGAGTGCGTGTGCGCGCACCTAAAGTCAACTGGGAAACAGCTCAGTTTGAATTAATATTTTTTTATAGTTCCGGAAGTATTAATTAAATTACAAAATATTGTTAACAGCTTCGGAGAAATTAAGATACCTTCGTCATACTCCTTTTTCATAAACTGTACAATTTAAAACAACATTTTTCCGACTTTTTCACGTAGAACATTGTATGGACCGCAAAGAATTTCGTAAACAAAAATGCAAAAATTTAACTTAAGACTTAACGAAAATAAAAAACAGTTAAAAATAACTAGGTAATACAAATAGAAACTTAACTGAAAATATAAAAAATATTGAATTTAAAAGTATTTAATTAAAAAAAATTAAACCTGTGAAGCAACTGCGGGTGCAGGAAAGCGCGCGCGTGGTGTGTCCCGCCTCCACGCCCCTTAGCGTGCCGCTGATAGCTAAAATATTGTTCTGCGCATCGACTCGCACTATATTTCGAACCGTCATTTAGTTTGATTCGTAGAAAAATTTAATCCAACTTTTTGCTAACCCATTAATATAGCTCAATTTGG